>JBCEWC010009628.1:0-18527 GCA_038996855.1 Solanum aculeatissimum
TGAGGACAACATTGATGACATGTTAGAAAATTATCTCGGACTTACTTCTAACGAAAAAAATAATTTTGATGAATATGCTAACTAGGCTACAGAAAGCATAAAGGATGCAGAGGGGGAAGTCGCAACTTTTGGATTGGTGGAAGAATCGTGGTAAAACTTTTTCAAAATTTCAGCGGGTGGTTTGTGATGTGCTAGCTATCCAAGCATCGTCGGTGGCTTCAGAAGGCACTTTCAGTGCGGCAAGATTTCAACTAGGAGACCATAGGCATTCACTAGCAGCAGATAGTTTGAAATTTTCAATTTTATTCAGAGATTGGATAAATGCAGAGCGGATGAATTTAGGGCGTCCAACTTCGCCATCTCAATTTGAAGCCGATATAAATAATATTTTATCAGAATCAAGTGAAGACGACATGGATTTTATGGAGGAACAAGCTCAAGAACCAATTCCCGAAAATGTAACAATAGAAATGTTACAAACACTTAAACAAGATTTTGAATGTGCTATAAGATATTAGTATATTAAGATTTAAGAGTTAAAACCTAATTGAAACAGAACTCTTCCTAGAAGGTGACTGTGTAAATTAGGTTCTTTTGAATCTTTTCTAATATTTGTATTTTGTACAACATTAAGTTACTACGTATTAACATAATAAAATTATAGGTTATTCGCATTATTTATTTTTTAAATTATTATCTTGATTTACTTTTACTTTAACTCTACAAGTTTTTTTAATATATATTTTCCTACTCAAATTTTTGTTAACTTTAAAATATAAAATGGAACATTCAAAATTTTAAACTTTAAAGTTTAAATTTTATATTTTAAAATTTTGAAATTTAAACTTTTAAACTTAAAGTTCTAAATTTGAAAACTTAAAAAATTTAAACTTATATATTTAATAATATATAAGTATATAACTTTAAAACTTTTAAAAACTAAAAAACTTTAAGTCTTAACTTTAGAGTTTAAAAAAACTTATATAGTGATAATTTTATCAAACTTTTAAAAAAAATTTAAAGTTTGAAGTTTGATTTTTGAAAAACTTTAAAATTTAAATTTATATATTTTAAGAATTGAGAATAATAAATTGAACTTTTAAAAATACAACTTTAAATTCGAACTTTAACCAATTATTTTTAAAAAAAAAGGGGGGAGGGGACGGCGAATTATAACCGGACCAGGACGGTAAGGGGTAAAATTACCGGTATTCCCGGTGCCGGCAGTAGATGAGTACCGCAATGGCCGGTACCAGTCTGGTCCTGGGAAATACCGGTCCCGTCGCCTGCCTTAACTAGCACTTTGTTGGCATAATGTGATTTAGCGGTACCATAAAAAGGAATTGTGGGGGTCCCTCTAAAGACCTACTGAACTATAAAGTTACAATATTTTTCAAATAAAAATTAGAGGTGCATTCAGTATTGTTAAACTAGAATATATTTTTTGGTCCATTCTGCATGGTTAAACTAGAATTGAGTAACTAGTAGTACTGCCAAATATGACCTAGACACATGAGAAGTCATCATCAATTCAAACTGACGGATTCTATGACAAATCACTTTGAACAACAAAATTTCCACCTTAAAGGACTGCTCTTTCTCCTTATCTAATAAAAGAAGAAAAGAGGAATGTTCTCTCTAAGATTTGCCTAACTATCAGATGTTCAAATCCTTCAGGTTCCTAATGCCCCTTCCAAAGGTACTACACCCTCCATCCCCTTCCAAAGGTACTACACCCTCCATCTTATTTTATGTAGCACTGTTTAACTTGGCACGATGTTCAAGAAAGAAAAGAAGACTTTTGAAACTCGTGGTCTAAAACAATCCTTAAATATTCGTATGGTTGAGAATCATTTCATTAAGATAGAAGAGAAATTCTAAAGTTGAATTGTTTTTAATTATAGTAAGGTGACATTCTTTTTGAGACAGCCTAAAAGGAAAAGGTGTCACATAAAAGGGGACAAAGGAAGTAATATTTTGCAAGACAATGCCAAGTTCTACTAGAGAAGCAGCAGTTTACCGTTGTATCTTAGATTCTTTTAGATAAAATTAAATTTGGAACCATGTAAAGCTAAACGAAACCAGTTTCTTGCAGCTACTAGTGTCAACTGTACCTCAATAAGTTGAGGTCAGTTATACGAATCATCTATATCTTTTGTCCTCTATTCTAACACATAATATTACAATACTCAAATAAATTACACGGTTTTTAAATCCTATACTTATCCCTATGCTAACATAAGAATCTTGAAACTAAAGACACTTCTGCAAAACACGAGGCTTAATCTAAATGTTAACCACAACAACTAAGCACTAATTCCGACTACAGCATCGCTTATATATCCTTTGTTACCAATTATATATAGTTCTCACCTAAGTTTGAATAAATTTGAAGAGATTATATAATCTCTTAAGACAAGCTTCCTTCATATAATTTGAAGTCTATTTCATCTCATTTCTTAAACTTTTGTTACCATATTATCACACCTACAAGCCTGAGCAAACAAAAGACTATTTAGAACATGACCAACATCTCATACACTCCCTTGCAGTAACAACCCAACCCTTAAATTTTTTAAATGTGAATGAATTTTTGTTTTGAAGCTTTGTGTAAGTTTGTGTACCTATTTGGAGCTTGTCAGGACAGCTGGGGTAGAAATTCAAGGGCTCGGGGGTGTTTTGGCACATCTGGAACCATGTTTAAAATTCAAGAGTTTATGTCGGTGTCTAGTACATAGCGATTGCGAAGGGTTGACTGCTCAAGAGCATTTTGTGCTTCACGACTCACTACTTGTGATAGCAAAGATGAAACATGTGACTGACCAACTGATCAAATGTGCTCCGTGCACGCGATGGTTGAACAATGACCACAAAGGGTTGATAGAGTTGCAGTTCTCGACCATGAGAGGCCCTTCTTCGATCGTGATGAAGAGATGAATTTAGTATGTAACAATGATGATTTTTAGACGAGGGATTTTGTCATTTTTTAAGAAGAGGGAGCACGCTGGGGTTGACCCAAGGTGCAAGTATCGTCTTGAATCATCAAGGTGTCAATTATTTAACCTGTTATAGTGACTATACTCTTTTTTGGTGTAATTCAATCCATGAAATATGAGATTTGAATGTCTAAGTAAGAAGTTTTGACCTAATTTCTAAATTAGTTGTTGGGGATTTCACTTAGCAGCAGAACTCAAAATGGATACTAGATTATAGAACTGAATTTACAAGCTTATGGGTAACCCATGTTGGAATTTTACCAGGTTGACCAACAATGGACTTGATTTTTCACTATAATATGGAAATAATCCTTGTAGCCTGATTTAACTCGTTATAGGATTGCATAAGCTGAGATCTTTGGAGGTCATTTGGTTGGAGATTTCGACCATATCAAGTTGGGTGAGCTTACTCTGTGTTTAAACAATGTAAGATTTTAACCTCCTGGATACTGGCTTTTCCGACGTCATGTTTGGAACTTGCATTATTTGACTTTCAAATACCCAATGTGTTGTCGGGAGAGAGCATACTAGGGCATAAATATTATTTTGAGCTATCACGGTGAATTGTACAGTTTTATCACCGAGACATGATTTTATTAAGATTTAAGCATGATTAAAACTTTTTTTCCCATGAAGTGAGCAGAGCATCCTAGAGAATTAACAATTTTACCAGTTAAAGGGTATTTGGCCTTGTTATATGCATTTGATTGGTCTTACATGACAATATATGATGACATGATAACTTGTATCATGTGTTTGTACAAAGCCAATTGATTTAGTCGATATTGTTAGTGTTCGTGAGGACCCATGTACGTTGGTCTAACAAATCCCGAGTATCCAAATGGGTCCATGTGATTCGATTTAGTAGATTGTTTAGATTCCACACGACCCATAAAAATTATCAATCAAAAGGGCTTGACCCCGAGGGCCTACAATTAGATATGTGGTATGATTGGCTTGTACCTACTTTCAAGATATCCTATTTGATGTCTCATTACAATACTGAAAAATATATATTTTCTTGTTGTTGCTTCAAGGCATTATTTTAAAAACTTGCTCAACATGGTAATTTAGAGCACTTCCCAATGGAGATGGAATTGCACTAGAGCTCAACTCTTTGCCCATTTCTATTTGCCTAAGTGATGAATGAATTGACATGGTCAGTTCAAGATGAGGTGCCTCGGTATTAGTTATTTGCGGATGACATAAAACTGATTGATGAAACGTGTAGTAAAAGTTAATTCTAGGTTGGAGATGTGGAGACAAACTCTGGAATCTAAAAGGTCCAGGTTAAGCAAGACAATAGAGTATCTGGAATGCAAAATTTAGGTGATGCAATGCAAGAGGCCGGCGTGGAAGTAAGGCATGACACATAGGTTATCCCTGAGAGAGATAGTTTCAAGTATCCTGGGTTTATAATCCAGAGAAGGGACATCGACAATGATATCACACATTGTATGGGTGCAACATGGATGAAGTGGAAGCTTGCATCCGAAGTCTTGTGTGATAAAAAAGTACCACTCAAACTTAAAGGTAAGTTTTATAAAGTGGTGGTTAATCCGACTTGGTTATATGGAGCGGAATGTTGGTCAGTCAAGAACTCTTATGTTCAGAAGATGCATGTCATGAAAATAAGAATGTTAAGGTGGATGTCTAGGCATACTAGAAGCAATAAGATTACAACAACAACAACATACCCAGTGGAATCCCACAAGTGGTGTCTGGGGAGGGTAGAAATGTACACAAACCTTACCACTACCTCATAAAGGTAGAGAGATTGTTTCTGAGAAACCCTCGCCTCAAAAACTCATAAGCAGAATAAACTAGATACGAATAAAAGAAAAAAGAAAAGGAAATTAAGGAAGAACGACTAATAACAAAAAGCAAATAATAATATAAGACAAATAATGACAACATAGGATATAACTACACTACTAATCCTACCACCCTTCTATATCCCAAGTCTAGACATCAACACTACGACCCTACAGGCCTATCAGTCTGCTACTCTAATTTGCGATCTTCACTCCTTTCTATCTAAGGTCATGTCCTCAGTGAGATCGAGTTTCGCCATATCATGTCTAATCACCTTCCCCCAATACTTCTTCAGTCTACCTCTACCCCTCCGAGTAACCCCTAAATCCAACCTCTCGCACCTCCTAACCGGAGCATCGGTGTTTCTTCTTTGCACATGTCCAAACCATCGTAGTCTCGCTTCCCTCATCTTGTCAGCCACAGGGGCCACCTCTTACTGCTCTCTAATGGTCTCATTCCTAATCTTATCACTCCTAGTATGTCCACATATCCATCTCAACATCCTCATCTCTGCGACCTGCATCTTCTGAACATATGAGTTTTTGATTGGCCAACACTCCACCCCATACAACAAATACAGGTCTAATCACCATTCTAAAAAACTTACCTTTAAGTTTAGGTGGTATCATCTTTTTACACAATACTCCAGAGGAAAGCCTCCATTCCGTTCATGTTGCTCCAATACGATGTGTGACATCATAGTCGATAGCACCACTACTCTGAATGATGGACTCAAGATATTTAAAGTTCTCTCTTGGGAATAGACTGAGTTGCAAACCTCACATCCATGTCTGCTTCATCCCCTACAACACTAAAATTGCACTCCAAGTATTCTGTTTTGGTCTTACTCAGTTTGAACCCTTTGAATTCCAAAGCATGCCTCCAAACCTTTAATCTACCATTAACTTTAATTTGAGTCTCATCAATCAGTACTATGTCATCCGCAAATAGTATACACCAGGGAACCTCCTCCTGTATAGACCGTGTTAGCTCATCCATCACCAAAGCAAAAAGAAAAGGACTCAACACAGATCCTTGATGAAATCCCATCTCAACAGGAAAATACTCCGAGTCTCCTCTCACCGTTCTCACCCGAGTTTTGGCTCCATCATACATGTTCTTTATCACCCTAATATACACCATTGGAACACCTTTCATCTCTAGACACCTCCATAGGACATCCCTCGGAACTTTGTCATAAGCCTTCTCGAGATCAATGAACACCATATGAAGGTTCTTCTTGCTTTCCCTATATTTCTCCACTAATCTCCGAACAAGATGAAAGGAGCAATAAGATTACACATAAGGATATTCAAAATAAGGTGGGAGTGGCCTCCCAAGTGGACAAGATAAGGAAAGAAAGATTAAGATGATTTGAACGGTGAATAGGAGATGCACAGACGCCCTAGTGAGGAGCAACGAGAGGTTTGTAAGCGTAGGTACGAAGAAAAGTAGAGATAGGCCGAATGAGTATTGCGGAGAGGTGATTAGACAACACATGGCACAACTTTAGGTTATCAAGGACATAATCTTAGATAGGGAAATGTAGAGAACGCATGCTAGGTAGAAGGTTAGTAGGTAGTGGAGGGTTATTTTTCTTTTTAAGGGTTTAAGCTTGTTGGTGTTTGTCGTTGTACTAGCCATATTATTGTAGTTCTTGTTTTTGGTATCTATCATCATCTATGGTGTATTGTGTTGCTATTATTGTACTATTTTGTTGTTCTTGCTTTCTTGTTGCCTTTGCACTACTTCCGTTGTTAATTGTTATGTTTTTTTCTACACTACTTTCTTTTTCTTTGTACTTCGATTTGTTGCGCTTAAGTTGAGTGTCTGTCGAAAACAGTCTCTCTACCTCCACAAAGTAGTAGTGAAGTTTGAGTATACTCTACACTCTTAGACCCCACTTGTGGGATTTCATTAGGAATGTTGTTGTTGTTGTTGTTGCTCTATGAGGTACATGACAAAGGGTCAATGATCTTGATGGGCTTTAGGCTCACCCTTGTTAATTTTATGTTCTTGTAGATCCTTCTACTAGTTTGATTACTGGTCAACTTTGATAGTGTTCGATACCTTATCAAAGTTCAACTAAGGTGAGCCACTTAAAACAGTCGTGGTGGCACTTCAAACTAGTTATTTCATTTTGTTTATTTTCGGGTTGTAACCCAAGCTACGTAATCATAGTCTAAGTAGTGCTCCTTGACTGGGTATTTTAATATACCGGGGACTTAGACTTGTACTTCTGGATTTACGTAGCTTTTCATCAGAATTATTAGACTTTCCAAATATTTTACTTTACTTCAAAAATGAGTTAGAAGTGGCAATGGATAGGGTTTGCCTAGGGGTAGTGGTTCTTCAGGTCCATTCATAGCCCAAAGATTTGGATCTCGACAAACTTGGTATTAGTGCTTAGGCTTTATATTCATGTGAGTCAAGGAGCATCGTCCTAGTAGAGACTTATTTTTAGATATGTTGTTAACAATTATTATTTATTATCATTATTATATATTATTATTTTATTACATATATAAAAGCATGAACTCCTAACTTTGAAAGTTAAATTAATGAATTGTCCTTTTAAATTAAATATTAGATATTTTAGTTAAAAACAAAAAATCTTATGCAGCCATTGAATTGCAGCATGTCTTTTACTCTTTAAATTAACAGGCACCTCTTCATTTTTAAGACACTCTTTAAATTAAGAGGCACCTCTTCATTTTTGCTTCCAGTTACAGCCTTTAATACCATTTGAATCATTTCCATATACAATTACTTCTATTCTCTGTCTCCGTTGACTGATTTTCTCTACCATTCTCCCTTTTATTCCTCCAACTTTCACTACCATTGTTCATGTTTTTCACCAATTCTTTTACATGAAAAGATGATAATTTACAGTTTGACATCTCGAGTGAGGAAAAAATTAACTCTTTTCACTATCACCTTTTTCATTTTAGAATTACTTGAGTAAGGTTGACTTAAATTTCAATCGACATATTAACCCACATCAAACAATCTCTTGCGCATCATTGTATATTTTTCTAATAGCAGTAAATGGCAAAGACATTTCTTCTTCTTTGGATAGTCTCTTGCTAATCATTGCACTGGCGCCAGTTGAAGCAATGTCGTTGGTTGATGGTATTTTTTGTTCTTCCAAGCTTCAAAAGCCTCATCACATCCGTCAAGCCTTGTGGTGTGAGTTGAAGCAATTTTGTCGATCCCTATGAGTTTTTTAAGACACTAATGTATGACTTTTCTCTACAACAACATACCTAGTGGAATCACAATACTGTTGGTTGCATTAGAAAAGTAGCTATCGCGGTATTAGGGGTTTCGAGAGGGACCTTTGGTGGACATCAGGGCGATTGGTGGTGGACTGACGAGGTCCAAGGCAAAGTGAAAGCTAAGAAGATTGCTTATATGAAGTGGTTGGAGTGTAAGGATGAAGATGATAAATGAAGGCTTAAGGAGATCTATAAGACGGCTAAGACAGAAGCAAAGATAGCGGTGACGAATGCTAAGACAGCAGCGTTTGAGCGTCTATATGAGAAGCTAAGTGATAAAGACGAGGACAAGAGATTGTATAGGCTCGCTAAAGAGAGGGAAAGGAAAGCCCGCGACTTGGACCAAGTGAAGTGCATCAAGGATGAGGAGGGCAAGGTGTTGGTGGATGATACTTCCATTAAGCTAAGGTGGCAAGCTTACTTTCATAAACTCCTAAACAAAAAAGGAAATAGAGATATTGAGTCAGGTAAGTTGGCCCACTCTGAAAGTCATCGAGATTTTGGTTATTGCAGGCGGTTCAGAGTTGAGGAGGTTAGACATGTTGTTAGTAGGATGAAGAGAGGGAGGGCACTCGGACCCGATGAGATTCTGGTAGATTTTTGGAAGAACATGGTCAATGATGGCATAGAGTGGTTGACTAGATTGTTCAATGCTATTATGAAGACTGCCAAGATGCCTGATGGATGGAGAAGAGTACAATGGTTCCATTGTACAAGAACAAGGGTGATATTCAAAACTATAACAATTGCACGGGTACCAAGTTGTTAAGTCACACAATGAAGGTATGGGAAAAAGTGGAGATGAGGGTGAGAAAAGAAGTGTTTATTTCAGAGAATCAGTTTGGATTCATGCCAAGGCGATCGACTACTGAAGCAATTCATCTTGTTCGGAGATTAGTAAAGAAATATAGGGAAAGAAAGAAGGACCTCCACATGGTGTTCATTGATCTCGAGAAGGCCTATGACAAAGTGTCGAGGGATGTACTATGGAGGTGCCTAGAGGTGAAAGGCGTTCCAATGGTATATATTAGGGTGATAAAGGACATGTATGATGGAGTCAAAACTCGAGTAAGAACGGTGGGAGAAAACTCAGAGTATTTTCCTGTTGAGATGAGACTTTATCAGGGATCTGTGTTGAGCTCTTATCTGTTTGCCTTGGTGATGAATGAGCTGACGCGGTCTATTCAGGAGGAGGTTCCATGGTGTGTGTTATTTGCAGACGACATAGTATTGATTGATGAGACTCGGACTAAAGTTAATGATAAATTGGATTGGAGACACGCTCTGGAATCTAAAGGGTTCAAACTGAGCAGGACCAAAATAAAATACTTGAAGTGCAAATTCAGTGTTGTGAGGGATGAAACAGACATTGATATGAGGCTTGCCACTCAACTTATTCCCAAGAGAGAAAACTTTAAATATCTTGGGTCCATCATCCAGAGTAGTGGCGATATCGACGATGATGTCACACATCATATTGGGGCAGTATGGACTAAATGGAGGCTTGCCTCTGGAGTACTGTGCGATAAGAAGATACCACCTAAATTCAAATGTAAGTTTTACAGAATGGTGGTTAGACCGTCTTTGCTGTATGGGGTGGAGTGTTGGCCGATCATAAACTCACATGTTCAGAAGATGCAAGTCGCAGATATGAGGATGTTGCGATGGATGTGTGGTCATACTAACAGGGATAAGATTAGGAATGAGACCATTCGGAAGAAGCTAGAGGTGGCCCCTATGACTGATAAGGTGAGGGAAGCGAGACTGCGATGGTTCGGACATGTGCAGAGAAGAAGTACCGATGCTCCTGTTAGGAGGTGCGAGAGGTTGGATTTTGGAGTTACACAAAGGAGTAGAGGTAGACCGAAGAAGTATTGGGGGGAGGTAATCAGACAAGATATAGCGAGACTTGATCTCACCGAGGACATGACCCTAAATAGAAAGGAGTGGAGGTCGCGGATTAGAGTAGCAAGCTAATAGGTTAGTAGGATTAGGTTGATGTCTAGTTTTGGGATATAGTAGGATAGTAGGATTAGTCGCATTTTTATATCCTGGGGTGTCATTATTCGTCATATATATGTTGATTCTTTTTTTTATTTCTTGTTGATTTTTTAATCGTTTTACACACTACCATGTACTTGTTTATTAGTTGGTCTTCCTAGTTCCTTTTCTTTTCCTTTTCCCTTTTTCATATCTAGTTATTCTGCTTACGGACTTTTGAGACGAGGATTCCCAAGAAACAGTCTCTCTACCTCTGAGGTAATGGTAAGGTCTGCGTACATTTTACCCTCCCCAGACCCCACTTGTGGGATTTCACTGGGTACGTTGTTGTTGTTGGTCTGAGATTAATCTAGACAAGGTTCTTTGTCTGATCTTGAAACTTTCCTCCCACTCTGATGAAAATAAAAATCTGTCCAGTCTTGCATTTTTGGAGTGGTTTGCCCCCTGACCCAAGTATACTTGACCCCAACTAGAATAGGGTCATGTAACTCTAGCTCCTCAATCCACCTAGAGAAGTCAGTCAAAATATTGGTGGTTCTCGAGCAGCCCCTTCTCTCCCCCATTCTCTTGATTGTATTAAAATCTCTCCCTATCACCCATAACCCTCCACACAAACCCCTCATAGCTGCCAGTTCCTCCCAACACTCAAGTCTCTCCTTCCTGGTGTGTGAAGCATAAACACCAGTGAAGGGTAGCTAAGAGATTCTTGTAGGCCTTCAAAGTTGTAGGTAATTGAATAATTCCCTTCTTCTACCTTGGAACCCCTCCACACCCTGCTATCCCATATTAGAAGGATCCCCCCTTTGCTGCCATCTGCATCCTTAAATCCACACCACATCCATTTGTTGGTCCAAATATTGAGTGCCATCTTCTCTGTTTCTTTATTTAATTTTGTTTCCGGTAAACATACCACATCAGCCTTCCACTTTTATAGGCTAGTTCTGACTAAATTCCTTGAATCCCCATTATTAAGTCCCCTGACATTCCATGACACGATTTTAACCTTCATTTAAAAGTTAAATAAAGATTCTTCCCCCTGTTCCTTGCCCCTTCCACTTCCTTGTTCAGACTGGATTGAAGATTTTTTAACTCGTTTTTGCCTATACCTCTGCTTTTCGGAGTTATGGTACCTTTCTGCTTCTTTTTGTCCATTTCCAACTTCCTCTCATTGATTCTCATTAGGAGCTCTAAAGTTTCTTTTTCAAATCCCTCGAAAGCTACCCTATAGGTATTACTTAACTCCAGGATATAGGAATTCACCCAATTAGGAGCCTTTGTCTCCATTACTTCAAAATCTACTGGGTCTTGAATATTGACTGGGTCGGGTTGAAGGACTTGTTGAATTTGCAATTCCTTTTCTCTTACATCAGATTGAGTAACTTTTGGAGTCTGGTTTCTACCTCTGTCAGCTCCTGATTACCACTGGCCTTCAACTGATCCTGATGGCGTAAAAATTCCCCTTCTTTGGGTGCGTCTTTTCCCATCGCCGCCTCCTTGGTTCTTTGTTCCCAATTCTTAAGTGCCAATATAAAATTCACTGTCAATACCCCGACTTCATCGAGGCCAGTTTAAGAAATCACGTGATGGTCACGTGTCTCTTTAATGAAAGATGTCTCCAGGAAGGTAGATACTTTTTCTACTGGCTTTGGGCATTGACCCAAAATAGGAGTTGGGTCTTGTGAAATACTTCTATCCCCCTTGACCCATTTTCTCACTCTACTAGCTCCTGCCAGATCACGTGGGTTCCCATGCGTCCAATGAGAGGTCTCCATCGAAAAGGACTTGTCAAATTGTACCTTTTTGACCAGCAAATCTTTGTTGAAAATCTTATGTGCAGAAGTACGAACAATGTCCCCTTCTTCAATAACAACTATCGCCGGCGACTCGACCCATAACTGCATCTTGAAGAGAAATCCCCCATTTGCGATACCGATCTCCGTCGAAATATTGTGGCAGTCACCATGCACCCTGATCCTCACCCATTTGAGGTGGTTCCTAAGAGTGGTCTCCTCTTCTGTTTCGAGCATCCACCGCATCGATCGCCAATGGCTTTAAAGATGGTTTATGACCAGAGATGAAGTAGTAGACCTATAATTTTGACCCATTCGAGTCGACTTCCTCCATTCCTTCTATGGTGGTAGCCAGCGGACTCCACCAGTTAAATCTGACTGGGGTTTTCTTCCATTCCCAGCTCCCCTCCATGATTTGTTCAGCTTGTTGCATGGAATTGCACTCGAACAGGAAGATATTGTTGCCCATCTCGTACACACTCAGGCCGTAAGCTTATTTCTAGGTGATTTGAGACCACCTCCTAATGAATGACAATGTCGCCTCCCCTCTAAACTACCCCCACCAAAACTTCTCTTGAGGACTTCATTATATTTACATAGAGGATCTATAATGCTGATAACTCCTTTCTGTATCAACACATCTGTTGTAACTCCCTTCCTTGCTTCGTTCTCCCACTTCGATCGTCTGACCATCTCAGCATAGGATATATTCTCCTTGATGGTTCTGAACTCCTCTAGGTTATTGGCTAGCTTGTGGGAACTTATAAACCTGGCCACCTTATTTGTGATCTCTATCCACCCTAAGTTGAAGTTTAATTCCGAGATTATGAGAACTACCTTTCGTCCTCCCCTCACACTTTTCAAACTTATGTATCTTCCGTACTTAAGTAGATTTCTTCTATATTGTCTATCTTCCTCCACCTGCGCGCGGAATTTCCTTATGTATGGGAAGCCTCCTTTAAAACTCTTACTATCCATTCCATGGATCCCTTGTTAAATTTTGCCCGTGTGATTGCATTCCTACTTCTCTCTGTCCACTCGTACCATATTCCAGAGGTACCCAAAATTATTTCTATGTCGAAAGATTTGAAACCAACCGCAAAATATATGAGATTGCCATTTGTCATGCTTAGTAATAGGAAAGAGAAAGAAAGCTACCTCGTAAGGAGCTAGCTGAAGGAGAAGTGATGAGAATGGTGGGGGCTAGGTAGATCCCGGTGACCACCGAAAAGGTTCTCTCTCTCCTAGAAAGTAGGAGAGAGAGTAGCATTAGGAAAAGTGTCAGTGCATTTTGTGTTGTATGATAGGGTATATCTTAGTCCCATGATTATTCTTCTGGCTAATGTGGTATGTGAGACCCATATTGCTCATTTTCTTCACAAATGTCGGCAGGTGTATCGAATCCTCCAAAAACAATGTATTTTTAGAGGATTTGACATGGGTATGGCAATATTTTTGGAGAGTCCAAGTAACATAGTATGAGACTATTGAGCGTCTTGGAATCTTATTCTCCTCGACCAAATGAGGTGCCAGTGCGACCAACTGCTACATGTTACTATTGATGCTCTGAGTCTACTATTATTGCTTAAAACAGTCATCTAACCTAGGTACTGAGAGTACGGTCCTTGATCCTATTATGGCTTCCCAGCCTGTGATACTATCATACTGAGGGGTAGAGTAGGGGCCTTCTATTACTGCTGGTGATGATAAGGTGAGGCAGATAGAGTCTATCTGAATTTCTTCCTCTAGATTTTGATAACACTCCAGCCACTACTATGGCTCAGAAGTTCATAAAGAAGTGTGAGAAGGTACTTTTTACCAGTGTTTTGTGAAGCAAGAAGCGGAAAAAACCGACGAGGGCTCGCTTCACAGAAGCGTGAAGCGAAGCGCATGCTTTTTTCAAATAAAGTGCTATTTAGTATAAAAATAAAAAAATATTAAATATGCATAGATAAAATACAATTTACTACAAGCAAAAAGCCAAAAACAGTAGTGATTTCAGTCACTGAACAAAAAAATACACACTAATTCTTTTTAATAAAAGAAAACAGAGCAGCAAAATTTAAAATAAAATTAACAGAGCATAATACGCACTATAAAATATAAACAAAAGCGCAGAGAAACTGAAAAGAACTGAAAAAGGAAAATCCTAGAAGAAGAAAGAGGAGGAGGAGGAACTTACCTCGTGACTGGAGTCACAGAAGAAGAACCAGCAGTCGCGATTCACGGTCACAGCAGTGCAAAAATATTTGGCTATTTTAATGTCCTAACTGTTTGAATAAAAAACCCTAAACAGCGTGCTCTTTTTCCAGTGCTTCTCGCTTCAACAACCAATATAAGTGCCAACCCTGCACTTTGCTTTTAAGCAATGAAGCGAGCGCTTTTCACAACACTGCTTTTTACCATGAGTATTAGAGACACACATGGAGTAGCCCATACTATATTTCCACTATTTGGTATAGCTGAATCTTGGTGGCCCTCTAATCAGAGTGGCAGGCCAGTTGGACCTCCACAGCTCACTTGGAGTGAGTTTGTGATCTTGTTCATGGAGAAGTTCATTGCCTAGAGTCGGGGTGATGAGAGGCAGTGCAAGTTTGAGCAGCTAGAGCAAGGAGCTATGACTATGGTTAAGTATGATGTTATTTTAACTAATTTGACTCACTATACACTTGATCCCTACAAACAGGGACAAGGTGTTGAGGTTTATTGATGAGTTACGTTACCGTATCCAAGTTATGTTGGTGACCAGAAGCCTCGATGGTACATATTAGGATGTTGGAGACGTTTCCATCCGAGTAGAGGCAATGTAGACTCATGAGGATGCTGAGCGAAATAGGAAGAGGGCTCTTCATTTCGTATCTACTAAGAGTGCTCTAAATGACGGTGGGGATAGTTATAGTCAAGGTTCTTCTAAACCAGTTCAGTTAGCCTCACTTCCTCTTTCAGCACTCCACTAGCTCATCAGGGGCAATAGCAGCATTAGAGAAGTGGTGGTTCATCACTTCACACTTGCAGGTCATGTAGCAAGGTACATTATGTCCAATGCAAGCAGAGGGGAAGCAGAGTCTCTAAATTGCAATGAGTTGGGACGTTATGCTAGATATTACTCAGGGGGTGATACTTCGGCTAAGACATCAATTAGACCACATGGTTCTTCCGCTATTGTTCGGACCCTAGTTCAATAGGACTATTACTCAGGCTACTCATGTATTAGTAGATAGGGAGCTCAGGTAGGGGAACCTCCCTGCGTTTAGATTGGTCAAACAAGATTCGGATGCATCCAATGCAGTGGTTTCAGGTATACTTTCCATATGTTCTCATGATACTTTCACACTTATAGGCCCGGGATCTACTTATTCATATACATACCCCCTGTACTCCCATAAGTGGGGCCTGGGGGTCCACTTAGTCATATTGTCGCTATATTTTGCTTTGTACTTAGGTAAGATCTTCTACTTGATGTTCCAAAATGTCTCGACCCTAATGGAGGAGTTTGTTAGAGTGGACAGTGTCTATCGCGACAGTGTGATTTTCATTGAGGGTGAACACTGCATTCGATCTTATGATCCTAGAGATAATGTAACAGATTAATCAAGGGAAAACAGTTGATAAGCTAAAATGCCAACTTATTGCTTTTGGCTTAGAAGAACTTAACTTAAAAGCAGGTTTTAAGCACATCTAAACAGGCTCCTAGTTACATATCTTAGTAAATAGCATCCGACCCAATCGAAATTAGAAGTCTCAAGGATTACTTGTCAACTTCAAATTTAGTTTGGACCTTATCGGAAGTTTCGTCTACCAGAAATAGCATTTGCCACATAATGCTGCCCCTGTCATGGAGTGATAGTATGTTTATAAATGGACAATGGACTTCAACATGACATATGAATTTTTTTTTAAAACAATAGCAAGAGGAATTTTTTTTTAAAAAAAAAAAACTTGGGAGACTGGTGCCAAATCAAGATTCACAGTGCAGACTAAGAGAACCTATTAAAAAGTTAGGAATTTACTTACATTAGTACTTTCAATTTCTTTTAGAAATTTCTCTGGACAGTCAATATAGTTAGCGCATTCTTTCTTTACTCTAACCACAAGTTCTTTCTCTTCAGCCTTTTCAAGGTTCCTTATCAAAATACTCATAGTCAACTTATCTGGGCAGAATCCTGATATCTTCATCAGTTCATACATTTCCATTGCCTTATCTGTGAGATGTACTCTAAAATACACCCCAATCAGCTCAGTATAGGTTCTGCTATCTGGTTGCAGGCCTTCTTTCATCATGTGCACAACTAGTTGTTCAGCCATTTCAATGAATTTGTTTTTGCCCAGCATCATTATCATACTATTGAACACAGATAAATCTGGAACGTACCAATTCTCGTTCCTGACAAAGTTGAACACCTGAGGTTTCAGATAAAATTGTTAAAAGTATTAGTTAGCATTAGTTATAAACACTGGTTACAGATTTTTTACTATTGCATTGCATTAGTTTTTACTCCACTGTCACACTGAAAGTTACTGTTATGACAGTTATGATTTAGTTAGTTAGTTAGTTAGTGATGTGAGATGGATTAGTGAGGTTAGTTAGAAGCTTCTAGATGACTCTAGATACAAGTACAAGTCTGTATATATAGCTGAAGTCATGAGTACTGTGTGAGGTATCACAGTACAGATTCATCTTCTTCAATGAAGTTCTCTCTTCTATAATGGTTCCTCTGTTCTTATCTAGCTTCCTCTGTGATGAATTAGCCAGTTTAACATGGTATCAAAACAGTCATTGCTAGCTGTGGAGATCGAGATTCGTAGACATTAATCAGAGAAGATCAATTTTCTTCTTTTACTCTGTTGTTGTTGAAGAGAAATTAGAAATGGCACCTAAGATTGATCCTACTGATCCCTTGTATATCAGTCCATCGGATGCTTCAGGAGCTGTTTTGATCCCCATTAAGCTGGTTGGATCTGAAAATTATGGAATCTGGAGTCGATCAATGAGGATCGCACTGTTAGGGAAGAGAAAATATGGATTTGTGACTGGAGCTTGTAGCAAAACACTGTATAAGGATGAACTACTTGAGCAATGGGAGACTTGTAATGCTATCGTATTGTCATGGTTGATGAGTGCTGTAAACGAAGATCTCTTCAGTGGGATTGTGTATGCAACAAGTGCATTTGAGGTATGGGAAGATCTGAGAGAACGTTTTGATAAGGTAAATCGAATGAGATTGTATCAGTTACACAGAGAAATTAACACACTCACACAAGGGACTGATTCAGTAGCAACTTACTTCACAAAATTGAAGAGTTTATGGAGTGAATATGATGCTGTAGTACCAGCTCCAACCTGTATCTGTCCAAAATCGAAAGATTATGCAGATCACCTGTATGAGCTCAGGTTATTTCAATTTTTGAGTGGTTTAAATGACTCATATGATCAAGCTAGAAGACAGATATTGTTGAAAGGAGTTACACCTACCATCAATCAGGCATATGCCATGATAGCAGAGGATGAGATTCAACAATTAGCATGTGCAGCTATTGTAGGAGAAAAATCAGATCCAATTGCAATGCAGGTGAATAGGAGCTTGGAAAGCAGTTATAGAAATCAGAATTACAAAGGAAAGAGGTGTGACTACTGTCACTATAATGGTCACACCAGAGAGAATTGTTACAAGATAATAGGATACCCTGCAGACTGGAAACACAGAAAGAAAGTATACAGTGGAAATTCAAAGGTAGGAAGTCAAGCCAAGCTCAACTAGTCACTGGAAACAACTTAAGTAGAGAAACAAGTCAAAATGTATCAACTAGTCATGAAGGAAATAAAGAAGTAAACAATGCTGTTTTGGTCAAAGGAAAAGGGTTCATAGATGAGGAATACAGACAGATAATGAGGCTTCTAAACAAAGACACAGAACAGATGAATAAAATTGACGCATCAGGTATAGTTACTTGCTTATTTTCTGAAGTTACATCACAAGAATGGATAGTAGATTCGGGTGCTACTCACTACATTACAGCAAGTAAAGATGTGCTTTCAAAGGATCATAAAATAATCAGATCAGCAAAGGATAAAGTAAATCTTCCTACTGGAGCAAAGGCCAATGTATCATGTACTGGAAAAGCATTTGTTTTTGAGGATGAAGTTCTGAGGGATGTGTTGTTTGTACCCGATTTCAATCTCAATTTACTGTCTGTATCCAAGATCACTAGGCAACTCTCTTGCTTTGTCTCTTTCTGCCCTGACTTCTGTGTGTTTTAGGACCTCTACAGTGGTAGGGTGAAGGGGATTGGTAAGGAGACAGGAGGTTTGTACATCTTCACGAGTGAGTGTGGAATAAAGAAGACACAAAAGGCACAGGATCACCAGAACATAATTGCAGGAACAGTGACTCAAGACAGCAGGTTATGGCATAGGAGACTTGGTCATCCATCATCTCAAATTCTGAAGTCATTGGATTTGTTACAGAATAATGACTAATGAGGACATAGAGTCCTTGAATAATTGTCATGTATGCCCCTTAGCTAAAGAAACCAGGTTATCATTTCCTGTGAGTGATACTAGAGCAGATGTGTGTTTTGATGTTGTACATATGGACCTTTGGGGGCCATACAAGATTCCAACCTTTGATAAGAAATACTATTTCTTG
>JBCEWC010009629.1:0-18523 GCA_038996855.1 Solanum aculeatissimum
AAATGATTAACAAAACGTCACTTGTTATAATTATAACATGATTTGGTATGATCTCTTTGCACTCATATTAATTAAAATAAATTTTTACACTAACTAATATATTTTAACGATGGGATGCTATACTTTTTAATGATCAAATTTATCCTCTCATTAATATTGGATTAAAATTTATCTTTAATGATCGAAAAATATTGGTCATTATAAGTGTATTTATAACGATTGGAAAACAAATTTGGTCACTATAAGTGTATTTATAACGACTGAAAAAAAATTGGTCACTATAAGTTTATTTAAAACGACTGCAAAAATATTTGGTCACAATAAGGATATTTATAACGACCGGAAAATAATTTGGTCACTATAAGTGTATTTATAACGACCGAAAAGAAATTGATCACTATAAGTGTATTTATAAGGACCGGATTCATTTCCCTTCGTTAAGAAATGGTTGTTAAAAGTCTTTTTTCTTGTAGTGTTTAGAGAGGAGTTTTGAGAGATTGTTCTGTGTTAAGGGATGAAAAATGGATAAGGGACAAGGCAAACCGGTCTATATAGGCATTGGGTTATTACCCAATTTCCCTTAAGTGAAATAGGAATTTTAAGGAACTTTATGACCTAAAGTATGACAAGCCTACGACACGAACCTTTTCAAAGTAGTTCATTTTCGTACGAAATTCAATTTTTCCCTGTTTTGGTCTAGGAATGAGCTTAGGCCATTTTACACTAGTGGGCGACCAGTCCACGATGCGGATTGGTCGCACACCTAGTTAAGCTCTAAATCATCCAAAGAATTGTTTTTCACTTCGGGGCATCTAAAAATCAAAGACCACCCCTGTCCTACATAATTTTGCCCACCGAAAATAAATATGGAGTCAGATTTGCAAAATCACACATGAATTTGAGATATTTAAGAAATACACTATAGGGCACTTTTATGAAGCGCGTGAGAGGTGTTACACTTCAATCAACCCATCTAGCCACGTGGTTGAGGAGGATGCACAAGAGCTCCGTTCCCTACATGGTTAGATCAAGTAGGCAAAAAGTATGGTGTTAGTACTTGGAATGTACAAAGTATTTGGGTGCAATGTAATAAGAAAACACAACCCATAATTAAATAATATGCAATGTCATAATTAATGGATATAAGCTCAATATGTCGTGAATAATAAATGCTTATTCAAAACATGCATGAGAAATAACCAAGTCACATGGCAAATCATACATAGGTGGGGAAGGACCATACAAGCAAACTACTACTTGAAATCCCAATGTTCGCTCCACACAGTACAAGGAGTGGTCTACTTTTTCAAGGTAAACCAAACACTTACCTTATGACATAGCTTTTGGAAAAGTGTCATTAAATATCACTACCTTATATCATGGACTTTTCAATAGTTTTTACAAGATATCCTTACCTTACGGCATAACCTTTTTGGTAGGTACAAACCCATATAGTGAATCAATATCACAAAGCTATAGTGGCACATAGTTTAGGAGTAACGGCTACCAATCAATGTCCTCTCGATGCTAGGTCAACAATACCACGGAATAATCAATTCATATACTTAATCATATCTTCCATAATTCATAACATTGGTACCATCTTAAGAGTAGCTCATCAAAACATAATATCATAATATCAAAGAACATGACTTCATATCATTCATAATATTCATAATGTACTCATGTGCTCATATCATACATGCTAACCCCTTTTTATATTCATAACATGTATAATTTACATAACTTGCCTCAAGACTTTCATTACATAAGAAGCTCGTCACACAACTTTGGTGAAATCATGGTATGTGTGTGTGTGTACATGTCACAACCCGAGAGTAGGGCCTAGATGTGACATGGCGAAGGAAAACCCGAGAGTTTTCGATGAAGACATCATAGCATCATCACACACATCATCGGTTCAGAAGCGCATAACAAAACATAACACATAAGTCTAGGGGATTCCGGGGCTTTGGACTCAATCTATGGGGATGTTCTCGAGAATGGGATAAGCATGAATCACATAGCATATAACAATTATTTTCTAAGGGGTGGGGAAGTATAAATCAAGCTATGGGCGCAAGAAGGGTTAGAGACTTTCCACATAAGCACATTCCCAATCCGACAATCACAATAACATAAGGGAAAATTGAAGCATAACATAAGAAACCATCCCGAACATAGGTAGTCATATCATTATAATCAACACATAGCATAACATACAATAGAGTTTGATATGTCCAATAATGCCTCTACATAAGATAAGATGGGGCCTCGACATATTCCGGCAACACCCTCAAGTCATAAGATAAAGAAATATAAAATAAAGACATAAGGTAGATGAAATAGGATATTGCCCTTGAAGTATAGGGCTCACCACAAGCAACACTTCAAAGTCTTCACTAGACATCTAAAGGTGGAAGAAAGTCATCTCCGGTCCCTACATGGTTAGATCATGTAGACAAAGAATATAGGTTAGAAAATATAATGCACTACGTATGCTGGTAAGCCATGCACGTGCACATGCTCCTACAACAAGGCTAGATGAGAAAGGCACACATGGTAGGGAAATGAGTGCACATAGCCAAGGAGTTTATATCATAACAATATGCCATGTCATGTCGTGATGCATAGAATGCAAACCTATATACATATCATAGTGGGGATGTGACCTCAACCACCAACAAGAGAGACCAAGCAACCTACTACTTTGAATTAAACTACTTGCCAGGTAAATCCCTAGTCAACCCTTAACAAAGGGGATACATAATAAGTCAATCCTATCAAGGGAGAAAACCCCTGGTGGCACATGGTTTGACCAAAAGGAGTATGGACCCTTGGAGATAGTTCACCCCGACTCCAATACCTCGGTGCTAAGTCTCATCCCACGGGAATACATATATATTTACCAACTTCAAAATGGAGATTTGACAATTGGTTCAAAACAATGCATAATTAGGCTAAAGGCCAAATCATAATTCAAGTATTTACATAATTAGTCTCAAAAGCCAAACAAGAGTTTCCAAAACAAATGCAATAGGAGTAGCTCATCTACATAGCATATCATATCATACCTTATCATAACATATCATATCGAGATAGTGTAAATACCCATAATTGGCTCTAAGAACCATAACATAGACTTTATGTGATCACATTTAGTCAATTCCCATAGCTTTAACAAAATCAAGTCATATCATAACATAAGGACCAAGCCCTTAACAAGGTTTCATCATAACAAGTCGTTCATGCTCATGAATACAATGCATGGATGATCAAGAGTAACATGGGTATTGTATAACAACTTTTAAGTCATCAATACAATAAGTCCATGTCCAAGGCATGATGAAATTATCAATTTAAAGCAAAATTCTTAATATCCATACTTGAATTGAAGAGATAAGGGGATAAATATTTTTGAAATATCATGAAATCAATGAGACTCACCAATTAGGGGTTCAATCTACTTTGAAATTTATAAATTAACACATCCCACACTTCATTTTCAAGTAAATCATTCATAATGTTATAGACCTATTTTCAAGAAATCAAAATTTATCAAATTATAGAAAGAAAGTTTTTTGGTCTTCATGGTTGAAAGAGAAACCATGAATCAAGCCCATATACCTTGAATTAATCAAGAGGAATAAGAAGATTCTAAAGAAAGATCGAATTGCCCCAAATTCCCAAGCTCGTCTTTAATGGAGGTTGAGAGAAAATTTGAAAGGACTTTAGAGATTGAATGAATTAGAAGTGATTAGGGTTTAATTAAGAGGTTTTAGGGGAGTTTAGAAAGACTAAAATGGCCCTAGGATCAATTAAAATTACAATTTGACCATTAATAAAATGGAGAAGATAACTGGAAACTGGAGACGCAGGATAACTATATGGACCGTGCAATGGTCCACGGTCTGTGAACTCGACCATGTGGCTACACTTAGTCACGACCCTAACTTGCAAATCTGGGAAACTTTCTGGTCCACTCTACGGACTGGCTTACGAGTTGTGAGGCATCACAAAGACCGTGAACTTGTCTGTGGAGTCTTACTTGGCTCGGAGTCCTGTCCAAGGTCCAAGAAAGTCTTTGGACCACTCCACGGGTTCCCTCACGAACCTTGAGGTAGCATAAAGACCATGAAGTGGTCTGTGGAGCCTCACTTGGTTTGGGGCCTTGATCCATCATCCAGGGCACACACGGGACCACTCCACGGTCCAGCGCATGGGTCGTGAACCCCTACATAGTCTGTGATCCATCTGTGAGGACCTGACTTAGCCAATATTACCTTTCCTTTTCCAGAACGCTTTCGTGCACAGACAATCTTACCTCAAAAGTCATAACCTTCACTTCTAAACTCCAATTCGTGTGAAACAAATCGTGTTGCGAAGATAACTCAAAGACCTTCAATCGTTTAGGTCGTGGCCTACACAATTCGTACTACACCAAAATATATGGCCATTCAAAGTCATCCCTGCCACACGACGTCATACAAAAACCTAACCAACTCGATTCCTTGGAATGTGGCCACTTAAGCAATAACCATGACCATCACTAACCAACCATAACAAGTTCAAAACAGACCTCGATCAACCAATACAAAGTTCAAAAAGTTTCGTGTCATTACATCATATCCCCCTTGGGAATATTCATCCTCGAATGAGCTAGACCACTGCTAGAGAAAATTAATCAAGCAAGAAACATTCAACATAAAATCATAATGGATCATGCATCACTCCAGAAACCATTTTAAACTCATGTCAAGACATAATTTAAATCATTTTTGTGTTCATATATGCATGCAATGTCATGAAACTCAAGAATTAAAGAATTAGGACCATTAAAAAAGATAGAACCTAGTACCTTAGGCTTGAGTAGATTGGAAAAGATAAGGGTATCGCTTCATCATATCCAACTCTACTTCCCACGTTGCACTCTCCACTTGTTGGTTTCTCCAAAGTACCTTAACCAATGCTACCTCTTTGTTGCGAATTCGCTTGACTTTCCTATCCAAGATCTCAACCGGCACCTCTTCATAATTCAAATTCTCCTCAACTGTCACACCCTACAAAGGTGTAATTGCCTTAGGGTCTCCAATCAATTTCCTCAACATCGAAACATGGAACACCGGATGAATAGAACTCATCTCCAAGGGAAAATCCAACCTATAAGCCATATTTCTAATTCATTCAACCACCTCATACGGTCCGACGTACCGAGGGCTCAACTTGCCCTTTTTTCCAAATCACATGATGCCTTTCATAGGAAACACCTTCACATAAACCCAATCACCCACATGAATTTCGAGGTCTTTTTTTCTAGCATCTGGATAGGACTTTTGGCAACTTTGCGCCATCCTCAACCTCACCCTAATCAACTTCACTTTTTTATGGCCTCAATAACTAAGTCCGGGCCTATCAAGGCCATCTCACCTATTTCAAACCACCGCACCAGGGACCAACACCTCCTACCATACAAGGCTTCGAAAGGAGCCATACCGATGCTAGCATGGAAACTATTATTGTAGGAAAACTCGATAAGTAGTAGATGATCATCCCAATTCTCTTTGAACTCCAACACACACACCCTTAAAATGTCCTCCAAGGTTTGGAGTTTTCTCTCGGCTTGCCCATCAGTTAAGGATGAAATGCATTGCTCAATTTAATTCTAGTACCAAGTCTCTTTTGAAACAACCTCCAAAAATAAGAAGTAAATTGAGTACCACAATATGATATAATTGACCTTGGTATACAATGCAACCTTACCAACTCCCGGATATACATCCTTGCATACTCTTCGGCACTATAAGTAGTCATGACTGGTAAGAAATGAGCCGACTTAGTAATTCGGTCAACAACGACCCATATTGAGTCAAATTGTTTATGAGTACGGGGTAACCTAACTACAAAGTCCATGTTCACATCTTCACACTTCCAAGTAGGGATTTCGATATCTTGAGCCAAGCCTCTAGGCCTTTGGTGTTCCACCTTTACTTGTTGATAGTTCGTACATTCTGACACAAACTTGGCTATGTCCTTCTTCATGCCATGCCACCAATACACCTCCCTTAGGTCCCGATGCATCTTAGTAGACCCTGGATGAATTGAATATTGGAAATTATGAGCCTCGCCCATGATAACCTCCCTTAGGCTATCGACATTCAGAATGCTTAATCGGTCTTGATACCATAGCACATCATCTCCCCCTTGGGAGAAAACCTCAATCTTCCCTTCGGCAACCAACTTCTTTAACTCTACCAAGGAAGGGTCAAGATCTTGTTTTGCCTTAACATCAACCACCACCGAAGACTCGGATCTGCCTTGAACAAGAATATCACCATCTTCCGAGTCGGTCAACCTAACACCCAATCTAGCCAAATGGTGCACGTCCCTTACCATCTCCTTTTTCCCTTCATCAACATATGGCATACTTCCCATAGATAGTATACTAAGAGTGTCTGCCACGACATTCTCCTTGCCAGGATGATATAGGATGCTCATGTTATAATCTTTTAGAAGTTCCAACCATCTCCTTTGTCTCAAGTTAAGATCCCTTTGGGTGAACACATATTGCAAACTCTTGTGATCGGTGAACATATCCACATGAACCCCATATAAATAATTTCTCCACATCTTTAGTGCAAACACCATCACCGCCAACTCAAGATCATGGGTTGGATAATTTTGCTCATGCACCTTCAATTTCCGAGACGCATAAGCTATCACTTTACCATGTTGCATAAGTACACACCCCAACCCAACTCGTGAAGCATCACATTATACCACAAACCCATCTAACCCATTTTTCTAGGTAAAGATAGGAGCTGATGTGAGCCAATCCTTCAAGGTCTGAAAACTCTTATCACACTCACTTGACAACACAAACTTAGCCTTCTTCTGAGTCAACTTATTCAACGGGGATGCAATGGAAGAAAACCCTTCGACAAATCTCCGATAGTAACAAGCCAACCCAAGGAAATTTTGCATTTCTGAAGGAGTCAATGGTCTAGGCCAGACCTTCACCACTTAGGTCTTCTTAGGATTAACCTTAATGCCATCATGTGACACCACATTGCCGAGGAATGCAACCTTTTCCAACAAAAACTCACACCTGCTAAAATTGGCGAACAAGTGCTTCTCCCTCAAGGTTTGAAGCACCAACCTCAAGTGATCCATATGGTCGCGCTCACTTCGGGAGTAAATCAGGATGTCATGAATGAACACTACCACAAAACTATCAAGGAATTGCTTGAATACCTGATTCGTGAGATCCATAAACACTGTCGGAGCATTGGTCAAACCAAACGACATCGCCACAAATTCAAAGTGCCCATAACGAGTTCGAAAAGTTGTCTTTAGAATGTCACACTCCCTTACCTTTAATTGATTGTAGGGCGAACGAAGATCTATTTTAAAGAAGTGAGTGGCCCCTTGGAGTTGATCAAACAAGTCATCAATTCTAGGCAACGGGTACCTATTCTTGACGGTCACATTAATCATTTGCCGGTAGTTAAGACACACTTGGAGTGAACCATCCTTCTTCCTCACAAACAATATGGGAGCACCCCAAGGTGAAATACTTGGCCTGATGTAACTCTTCTCCAACAAGTCCTTCAACTGAACCTTTAACTCCTTTAGTTCGGCCGGAGCCATACGGTAAAGAGAAATAGAAATAGGTTGAGTATCCAGAAGAAGATCTATGCCAAAATTTACTTCTCTATCGGGAGTAATGTCAGGCAAGTCTTCGGGAAACACATCAGAAAATTCATTAACCACCGAAACTGATTAAAGCGTAGGTGACTCACCCTTCACATCTCTAACCCTTACAATATGATATATGCACCCCTTACATATCATTCTTCGGACTTTGAGATATGAAATAAACCGATCCCTAACCTCAGAATCACTACCCTTCCACTACAATACGGGTTCGTTAGGAACTTGGAATTTGACTTACCTAGTTCTACAATCAACCGAGGCATATGGGGCATGCAATCAATCCACCCCAAGAATAACATCGAAGTAATACATCTCAAGCTCTACAAGGTCACCGGGGAAAACTTTATGCAGAATAGAGATAGGACAACCTCGATACACTTTTCGGGCAATGATAGACTCACCCATGGGGATATACACCGAATAAGGTTCCCTCAGAGTTTCAGGACTCAAACCAAATTTAACAGCCAACGGAGGAGTCACAAAAGATAAATTTGCAACCGGGTCAAGTAAAGCATAAGCATCAAAATAAAAGACTTTTAACATACCAGTCATGAAGTACAGAGTCTCATCCACCTCTTTCTGGGCATGAAGAGAATAGAACCTATCGTTCGTGGGAGCACCACCCACTTGAGATTTCAGTTGTCCCTGACCACCTAGAGCCACTTGATCTTTCTTTGTGTTCTTTGGACAATCAGAAATCTTGTGTTCCATGCTTCCATAACCAAAGCAAGCACCCGAAGCCTTTGTACACTCACCCAAATGATTTCACCCACAATGACCACAAGGAAGAGCTCGTGGACCACTCCCAACTTGCACATTAAGAGAAGGCACCCTTTGGTTACAAACTTCATATTTGAACCTTGACCTTGTTGGAACCAACCAAAACCGCTACCATCCTTATAGTTAGAGAACCCACCATCCAACCAGGATTTCTTGGAGTCATGCACCCTCCTCTTCTTGATCTTTTCAACCTTAATTTGTTCAGCATAAGTCATAAGCCTAGAGATGTCCATGTCCTGAATGAGCATGGCGGTACAACACTCTTTCACAACCAACTTAGAAATACTAGAGATGAACTTGTGCATCCTTGCACAGGGATCCACTATTAACGTGGGAGCATACTTTGAGAATTTGGTGAACTTGAGGTAATAATCCTTCATAGACGTGCTACCTTATCGGAGATTGATAAATTCGGTCATATTGGCTTCTCGAAGTTCATGAGAAAAGAAATAGTCCAGGAAAGCCATCATGAACTCCTCCCAACAAACCTTAACATCTTTAGTTCTTTTTACCAACCACTGATTGTACCACACTTGAGCTACATCCTTCAAATGATACGTAGCCAACTCAGCTTTTTCTTCAGAATTGACGTCCGTAATAGTTAGCACCTTCGTGAGCTCATCAATGAACTCTTGGGCATCCTCATCAACCTTTGAACTAAAGAATTCAAGAGGGTTCATCCAGATGAAGTCCCTCACCCTAGAAGCTAAAGTACCACCATTCGTGAGATTAGTTGGTCGGGCTTGGTTAGCCACCACTTGGTACAACATGGCCACCACATTCCAAAATTCAGTGTGAGTCACTTGTTCCTCTGCAGGCTCACGGGGGGCTTGTTCCTCATGGGCAGGAACCTGTCCAGGGAGGCGAGCTCTTCTGGCAGGCATCTTCTGAAAGAGCGACAATAACACCAATATTTAGAAATCTCATAAACAGTACACAGCATGACATAAGGGACAATGAAGTGATAAAATTCCTAAAACATCATCATAGCCTCTCACTCATAGGTATGGCACGCATCACACCCATGAGCAAGACTCTAATTGACGCGACATGTTGGACTCCGAGGATCATTTACAAACCTAGGGCTCTGATACCATCTTTGTCATGACCAAAGAGTAGGGCCTAGATATGACATGGAAAACGAGAACCCGAGAGTTCTCGATCAAGCTATCATAGCATCATCACACACATCATCGGTTCAGAAGCGTGTAAAATAAATAATAAGTAGCATGTACGTCTAGGGGATTTGGGGCTTTGGACTGAAACTATGGGGATGTTGCTGGCAATGGGATAAGCATGAATCACATAGCACATAACAATTATGTTTTAAGAATCGGGTAAGTATGACTAAAGTTATGAGGGCAATAAGGGTTAAGGACTTTCCACAAAAGCACATTCTCAATCCGACAATCACAATAACATAAGAAAAAATGGAAGCATAACATAAGAAACTATCCCAAACATAGGTAGTCATATCATTACAATCAACACATAGTATAAAGTACAATAGAATTTATATGTCAAATAATGTCACTACATAAGATAAAATGGGGCCTCGACATATTTTGGGCTCACCCTTAAGTCATAAGATAAAGAAAAATAAAATAAAGACATAAGGTAGATTAAATTAGTTATTTCCCTTGGAGTATAGGTCTCACCACAAGCAACACTTCAAAGTCTTCACTAAGCGTCCAATGGTGGAAGGAAGTTGTCTTCGGTTCCTACATGGTTTGATCATGTAGACAAAGAGTATGGGTTAGCACATATAATGCACTATGTATGCAGGTATGCCATTCACGTGCACATGATCCTACAACAAGGCTAGATGACAAGGGCACACATGGTACGGAAAGGAGTGCACATAGCCAAGGAATTTATATCATAATAATATGCCATGTCATGTCGTGATGCATAGAATGCAAACCTATATATATATATCATAGCGGGGATGTGACCTCAACCGACAACAAGAGAGACCAAGTGACCTACTACTTTGAATTGGACTATTTGCTAGGTAGATCCCTAGTCAAACCGTAACAAAAGGAATACATAACAAGTCAATCCCATCAAGGGAGAATATCTATGGTGGCATATGGTTTGACGAAAAGGAGTATGGACCCTTGGAGATAGTCCACCCCAACTCCAATCCCTCGGTGCTAAGTCTCATCCCATCGGAATACATATAAATTTACCAACTTCAAAATGGAGACTTGACATTTGGTTCAAAACGATGCATAATTGATCTAAAGGCCAAATTATAATTCAAGTATTTCCATAATTAGGCTCAAAATCCAAACAAGAGTTTCCAAAATCAATGCAATAGGAGTAGCTCATCTACATAGCATATCATATCATGCCTTATCATAACATATCATATTGAGATGGTGTAAATACCCATAATTGGCTCAAAGATCCATAACATAGACTTTATGTGATCACATTTAGTCAATTTTCATAACTTTATCAAAATCAAGTCACATCATAACATGAGAGCCAAACCCTTAATAAGAGTTTCATCATAACAAGTCATTCATGCTCATGAATGCGATGCATGGATGATCAAGAGTAGCATGGGTATTGGATAACAACTTTTAAGTCATTAATACAATTAGTCCATGTCTAAGGCATGATGAAATCATCAATTTAAAGCATAATTCTTAATACCCATACTTGAATTGAAGAACTAAAAGGACATGCATTTTTGAAACATCATAAAATCAATGGGACTCATCAATTAGGGGTTCAATTCACTTTGAAATTTATAAATTAACACAGCCCACACTTAAATTTCAAGTAAATCATTCATAATGTTATAGAACCATTTTCAAGAAATCAAAATTTATCAAATTAAAGAAAGAAAGTTTTTGGGTCTTCATGGTTGAAAGAGAAATCATGAATCAAGCCCACATACCTTGAATTAATCAAAAAGAACAAGAAGATTCTGAAAAAAGATTGAATTTCTCCAAATTCCCAAGCTTGTTTTTAATGGATGATGAGAGAAAATTTGAAGGGTTTTAGAGATTGAATGAATTAGAAGGGATTAGGGTTTAATTTGGGGTTTTAGGGGAGTTTAGAAAGACTATAATGGCCCTAGGATCAATTAAAACCATCATTTTACCATTAATGAAATAGAGAAGATAATTGAAAACTAGAGATACAAGACGACTATACGGACCATACAATGAGCCATGGTCCGTAAACTCGACCATGTGGCTACACTTGGTCACGAACTTTGCTTGCAAATCTGGGAAACTTTCTGGACCACTCTAAGGACTGGCTCACGAGTCGTGACACATCACAAGGACCGTGACCTAGTCCGTGGAGTCTCACTTGGCTCGAATCCTAGACCAGGGTCCAAGAAAGTATCTGGACCACTCCACCAGTGCCATCACGAATTCAGAGGCATCACACAGATCGTGAAGTGGTCCGTAGAGCCTCTCTTGGTTCGGGGCCTCGGTCCATCATCTATGGCATACACTGGACCACTCCATGGTCGGGCTCATGGGTTGTGAACCTCCACATGGTCCATGGTCTATCCGTGAGGCCCTGACTTAGCCAATATTGCCTTCCTTTTTCCAAAATGCTGTCGTGCACAAACAGTCTTACCTCAAAAGATATAACTTTCACTTTCAAACTCCAATTCACGTGAAACCAACAGCATTATGAAGATGACTCAAAGAGATTCAATTTGATAGGTCGTGGCCTACAAAGTTCATCCCTTACCAAAATATATGGACATTAAAAGTCAGCTCTGCCATACGACCTCATGCAAAAATCTAACGAACTCGATTCCTTGGAATGCAGCCACTTAAGTAGCACCCATAGCCATCACTAACCAACCATAAATTGTTCAAAGCATACCTTGATCAACCACTATAAAATTTGAAAATTTTTTGGATCGTTATAATACATTTGCTTAAAATCATGCAACTCAAGAATATATGACATGAGAGGAGTAAAATAGAATCATTTGAGAATTATTGAAAGTAACCCACCAAACAAAGTAAAACTTGATTTGTGAATCATTAAAGCCTCATGTAAATCATAAATTTCACATGACATCTCATTGCATAATAGTGCTCAAGGATAAAATATCATAGAATACTTCATAATAGCATCATAAAAAATAGTTCATGCAACTACCATAAGTTATCCATAACTTGAAAATGGATGAGAAAGAGGGTTGGTTGAGATTTGTGGAGGAAAGGTCTCCACAAATAAAAAATCACACACATTGATATGATTGGAGATGCAAATCTTGTTGGAGGATAAAGAAAATTCAAAATCCTAGCTTACACCTTTTACTTGAATGTATTGAGGAAGCTTGAGAGTGTTTGGGAGGAGTTTAAGACTTAAGATATTTTAGAATAAATGGGAATGGATTAATTTAGGGTTGTATAGGGCTGAAAAGGGCTTATTTGGGGGCTTAAACGATATAGCATAGATTTAGGATATTATCAAATATCACAATTTCCCCTTTTAAGAATCTGTCGGACCAGACCACGAGACCTCGATTACGGGTTGTGGTCCAGTCCACAGGTTGTGAAAAGGGGTCTCATGTTATTAACATTTGGACCCTCTAAATCCCTTCAATGAAAATCAAACCACGACACCACCTAAGATCCATCAATCAACCTACGGGCCATCCTACTTGTTCATAAAACACTTCGTAAACCCATTTTTTCACCAAGTCTACCTACCATTCCACAACCACAAGTTACATTCATGGAACAAACTACGACTTATGGTTCCCTTCATGCATTGGTGGCCATCCAAACTTAAGCTACTGGAATTGCACCCTTAGGACTCACAAACACATGTACAATCTGTGTTTAATTCGACGACCCATAAACCACCTCTTCGTGAATCACTTACACTTGAAAAACAATTCAGACTTCATTTCTTATGCACTTTTATGCCTCCCAACATGTGGGGTCTTACGCAAGTCTCTTAATGGAGGAAATCAAGTCAATATTTCAGATATGTAGGACTTTATCACTGAATACCGTTTCACTCGTTAAGTCCCAAGAGAACCCCAATTCTATAAGTTTTATGATTCTCCCGACCTAGGGTTGTTATAATTTTCATGAGTTATTATTGGAATTTAATTTCACTTCAATTATGATCTTAAATTGCAGAATTTCAGTTTTAATTTCATATTTCAATGATAATTTCATGAACTCATAAGCATACAAATATTTGCATGATCTAGGATTATGTAATTTCAGAAGCACATCTCATATTATCATATTTTTATGATTTATGATAATTTCAAATAAAGTATCTTTCAGTACATAATAAGATGTAATGATTTACGAGCTACTTGGTATGTTCATCAAATTAAAAAAAATTACAATATTATTAGATTATTAATTTTTTAGTTATATGCATGTTTTTCTAGGGAGTATTACTTAGCACTGAATAGATTAGGAATAATGATTTTTTGTCAGCATTCCTGGGCCATTAGTAGCGATCTCGAAGTCTCATAACTACGTCCCTATATAAAATTTATCTCAGATAGACATGAGCTTCGTGAATCCATATTAGCTCAGGTTCAACTTTTATACCTTGAGTTTATTAGGCCCATTAGGTGGGGCAATACTGTAACGACCCAAAATTTTTCAAAAACTCCTTATGGTTGGTCTTGTATGTTGATATACTGGTCATGGTTGAGTTTTGCTAGCCACGGGTTGAGCTTAAGTGGCGGAACGCAAAATGGTTCATTTGGTGGCCTAGAGAGGTTGTTTGGACAATAGACTTTGAGCTAGAAAAACTTTGATACAGGTTGAACCATGTTGGTAGCTACATATCAAATTGAATCTCTTTGAGTTAGCTTCGCAACGCAATTGGTTTCACTCGGTTTGGAGTTTGTATGAGGAAGTTATGGCCAAAATAGTGGGAATGTCTGAAATTCAGAAGACATTGGAGATAGAACCTGAAAAGGGTCCAAGGCAAGGACCACGGACCGTGAACCTTGGTACGGTCAATGTGGGGGTCCGTTCCACGGTCCAGTGAGTTGGGGGAGGACAGGAACCACCCCAAAACACAAGTCATGACCCACGGACTACCCCATGGTCCGTGAGCCTTGGTACGGCCCGTCAAGTGGTCCGTTGGGATGGGCAGTGTCTTGGAAAAGGCTGGGGGTTGATTCTTGGGCCAATTGTGGCTCCATAGACCAGTACACAGTCTGTGTGAAGCCACATGGCTCGTGAATCCCCTCGTCAAGTGGTCCAGGAAGTCCTCCGAGAGTTCGCATTGAAAATTTGGCTAAGTGTCATTTGATGGTGTAGTTGAACGGTCTGTGTGTCTTGCATATGGGCATTGTAGCACCTCTGTTTGACTCTGCTTGTAATTTAAAAGTTTATTTCATTAATGGAAATTTTGTGATTTAATAAATCCCTCGGCCACTTTTAGGTATCCTAAAGTCTCCTAAATCCCTAAATCAAGACCTAAAACCCTTATTCATCTATTCCAAGCCTCCTCTATGCACTTGGAGAATTCTAAAATCCTCTTGGTCTCCATTGAATAAAGCTTGAAGAAATTGGGGAAGACAACCTTGACTAAGTTTGACTTTGCAATTCCTTTGGTGAAAACAAGGTATGGGGAATTTGATTCAAGGATCTCCTTTCATCCATGAAAACACAAGAACCCTAACCTTTAAATAATGATTTTAAGTTTCTTCAAGTTAAGGGTTCTTCCATTATTGATGTAGTTTAGTGTTGGGAATTGTGTGTTGTAGTTTTAAGTGATTTAAACATGATTTTAATCTTGAATTTGTGAATGTTCATAGAACCTCTTGATTAATCCAATTTCATGTCCCTTTCATGACTTAATTATCCATGGGTGAATTGCCTTAAGCTTTGTTTATGGTTTTCTACATGATTTATGATGAATTACCTTTCAAATTATGAAATTGAGTTTGAATCCCATCACCCATATTCTTGACCCTCATCCACGGTATATGCATGGTTATTGTTACATTGAAACTCTTGATGAAACTCATGTTTTGAATGTTATGTTAAGACATCACAAAGTCTCCTTACCATTGCTCTTTGAGCATATTGGGTGCTCACACCATATTGACATGTTTTGAATACTTAATATGATAAGCTACTCTAATTGCATTGACATGGCATGATCATGAAACGTTTTGAAACTCTTGATGGCCCTTGGCCTAAGTTTAAGTATGAATTGATAAATGGTTAATTTTGACTAATGATGTATGCTTTGAAAATGAATGTAAGTCTTCCTATTTTGAAATTTCATGTACCTATACGTATTCCCGTGGGATGAGACTTAGTATCGAGGGATTGGAGGCGGGTGAACTATCTCTACAGGGTTCATACTCCTTTCCGTCAAACCATGTGCCACCTTGGGTCAATTCCCAAGATAGGTAACTCTGTCATGTTTCCCCTTGTTTCAAGGGTTATTAGGGTACTACTTGGCAAGTAGTCCAGATCCAGGTAGTGTCTCTCTCGGGTCTTTCCATGTTGTCGGTTGAGGTCACATCCCCACTTTATATTGATTTTAGGATTGCATCTCATGCATCATGGCATAGCATCTTGTTATATTACTCTTTGGCTACATGTATTCCTTTCGTATCACTTGTCCCCCCTTGACATGTTGCTTGGACATGCTACACTTGTCATATGCATTGCATTCCCGCATACTTAGTTCTTAATTGTGCTAACCCATATTCCTTGTCTACATGTTCTAACCATGTAGAGACCGGAGACGATATCTACATTCTACCAGACGACGTTTGATCCCTTTGTTGAAGACTCTACTAGTGGTGAGCCCTTTTGTTCAAGGGCAATAGCCACCATGTATTCTATCCATTTGATGTTATGTTATTTACTTTTTTATGTCTTGAGGATGACCCTCAAGCTTTTCGAGGCCCCTCTCATCTATATAGAGGCATTTTTGGACCATTCTAGACTCTTGTTCGGTTGACAATTATGTTGAATATTTGGTTATATAAAACGGTGTTATTTAGCTTTGATTATGGTAACGCTCTCTTATTATCCTTATGTTACGAATGTTAGGAATCTTGATTGACTATGTGCTCATATATGGAAAGTCCCTTAATCCCGGTATGCCCCCATAGTGTAATCCTACTCACCCGTTCCCTTAGAGATTATTGCTATGTGCTATGTGCTATGTGTATGCATGTTTGTCCCATTCCCGATATTGTCTCCATAGCTTGAGTCCCAAATCCCTTAGAGCTTATGTGCTATTTGTTTAGCTTCCGCATTTCCAAACCGATGATGTGTGTAATGATGCTATGATGGCTTGATCGAGGGTCTTCGTGTTCTCCTTCACCATGTCATATCTAGGCCCCTATTCAGGTCGTGACAAAGATGGGATCAGAGCCATAGGTTTGTAATGATCCTTTGAGTCCAACATGGCGCGTCGATTAGAGTCTTGTTCATGGGTGTGATGCGCCCCATGTCTATGAACAAGAGCCTATGATGACGTTCTAGGAATTGTCTTATTTCGTTTCTTATTTATGTAATGCCATAAGATCTTATGATGAGTATCTAAACATGGCTATTTTCGTTCTTTCAGAAAATTGCCTCCAAGAAGAGCTCCCCTTCCCCTTCCGGCTCAGGAAGTTGAGGAGATGGCTCCACGGGCACCGGTTGAGGAACAGGTGTCCCATGCTGCATTTCACAATGTTGGCACACGCTATGGCCAACCAAGGTTGGCCCGTCAACCCGGCCAATGTCATTACTCTGGCTTCAAGAGTGAGGGACTTCACTCGTATGAACCCTCCAGAGTTCTATGGTTCTACGGCCGATGAGGATGCTCAAGAGTTCGTGGATGAGCTTACTAAGGTGTTGTCGATTATGGGGGTACGTTCGGAGGAAAAGGCGGAGATGGTAGCTTACCAACTCAAGGATGTTGCACAAGCATGATATGGTCAATAGTTTGTGGAGAGGGTGTTGGATGTGAAGGTTGGATGGGAGGAATTCAAAGCGGCTTTTCTTGATCGGTTCTTCCCACTTGATATTAGGGAAGCTAAGATGACCGAATTTATCAATCTTCATCAAGGCTCTATGACCGTGAGGGACTATGCCCTCAAGTTCACCAAACTCTCCAAGTATGCTCCTACACTTGTTTCGGATCCTCGTGAAAGGATGCACAAGTTCATATCGGGTATATTAGATTTGGTTGTGAAAGAGTGTCAGACGGCTATGCTTATTAAGCAAAATGAACATTTCGAGACTCATGACCTATGCCGAACAAATAGAGGGTGAAAAATTGAAGGAGAGGAGGGTGCATGAGGCGAAGAGGGCCCGACTTGATGGTGGATTCTCAAATGCTAATGGTGGTGGATTTGGCCCTTTCCAACAAGGCCAAGGTGCTAATGTGAAGGTTGCTACTAAAGTGCCTCCTTCTTAGGCACCGATAGGGGATGTACCCCGGTTTCCTTTGTGGTCATTATGGAAAATGTCACTTGCGGGATTGTAGGAAGGTTTTGGGTGCTTGTTATAGGTTTGGTAGATTAAACCACAAAGTCTCAAATTGTCAAGAGAATGTGAAAAAGAATCAAGTTGATCCCGGTGGTCAAGGACCACCAATAGCTCCGGTTGGTGGTGCTCCAAGGAACAACTGGTTTTATGCTCTCCATGCCCGCCAAGAAGTGGAGGAAGCTCCGGATGCCGTCACGGGTATGTTAAAAATCTTTAATTTTGATGCATAGGATTTACTTGATCCGGGTGCCAATTTTTTCTTTTGTGACTCCTTTGTTGGCTACTAAGTTTGGTGTGAATTCTGAAACTTTGAGGGAGCCGTATTCTGTGTATACTCCCGTGGGTAATTCTATTGTGGCCCGAAAGGTGTATAGGGGTTATCCCGTGTCGGTGTTGCATAAGGTATTTCTTGGTGATCTTGTTGAACTTGAAATGTATGATTTTGATGTTATTCTTGGTATGGATTGGTTGCATACATCTTATGCCTCTATTGATTGTAGAACTAGGCGGGTTAAGTTTCAAGTCCCTAATGAACCGGTGTTAGAGTGGAAGGG
>JBCEWC010009630.1:0-18522 GCA_038996855.1 Solanum aculeatissimum
CCCTCTAGGCCACTAACTAGCCCAATTTGCATTCGGCCACTTAAACTCAACCTGTGGACACCAAAACTCATACATGGATTGTAGTACATCATATAATTCCAACCATAATTAGATTTCAAAAATTTTTGGGTTGTTAATGATGTCATAAACATAAATGTCTTTCCTATGGGTGCTAATGGAGTAGGTGCGACCTCTGGGGCAGGAATATCAGTAGCAGGCCCCCTCTCCAAATCTATCTCAGTCTGTGGGGGGACCTTAGCACTAGGTGCAACAGTGGTGGTAGTGGTAGCAGGCTTAGATGGTGGCGCTGGGGCGAATATCTCTGGCGTAGGAACTAGTTCTCGCGGTGCCTATCAAAGTTTCACTGGGTTATCCTCAACCTTTATTAGGTTGGCATCTAAAGTCCTCTGAACCTCTACCTTCATGTCCATATGGTGAAGAATCTCCACTCCCGTCGCTAAGCATAGCTGTTAGATAAGACATGGCAAGGGGATGGTTGTGGACCTCTTTAAGGCCACCTTATGAATCTTCTCAGCATCAACTCTGCCCAATAATTATCATAGCCAGCTAAGATGATTGCAACTAGCACTGCACAGTTTGACATCAAAGTGTTATCTGCAAGCGTCGGCTGGATCGTGATCTAACAACCACCCAACAAAATTTAGTGAGAAAACTGAGGGAAAACTTTACTATTGGCTCTACCGTGTAGATATCCATACGGGGTTAGGCCCCTCTACTGTAATCTGATCAACAACCCATCTCATAAGTTTGGCTCGTCAGTCTGGGTCTCTCATAATACCCAAGTCTCTAGTATGCCCAACTCTCCGATCAAAATCTGCTATAGACCTGAGGGTTGAGAACTTGGGCCCAAATAACATTCGACGGATAATGGTCTTAAAAATATCTACCTATCGGCCTCTCACTATCACATGCGTCAGTCTGGGTTGGGTGAGAAGATTCTTCCCTTTTGGAAGAGCACTGAGTACTGTGATAGCTTAGGAGGCAAAGAACTCTCTGATCATCATTGGTGAGTACCTCCTGGATGGCTTTGCCATCAACTGGAGCCTGTATTGAGCAATGGTGTCCTTGAGTCCTAGGACACTATTGAGTCCAGTAGTGATGACTTATGTCTCCTTGAAGATGGAATGAGCTGGATGTCCTCGCTTATTTCGCTGAATATCCTCCGCATAGATAGCCTACATGCCCTCGACTCACCACCTGCTATCTCGTGCATCTTGTGGTGAGGCTAGTGCTTGAGGGGCCAAAGATAAAGCAGAATTTGACCCCTCCTAAGATTTGGACCCAAACCCTCTCTCGAAAGAGGTCATCTATATTGAGTTGTTGGACCTGTTACCTCTCCCGTCAATCTGGGAAGGGCGGACCATGATTGCCTGTCTCTCAACCTGTCTAGTGGAGGCCCGAGTCTAGGGTCACTCGGCGACAAGATTAGGTTGAACACCAAGCTTCTCTGTTGAGCCAGTAGACTTGAGGAATGCTCAGAATCTGTAGCCTCATCCCGCAGGTGATCCCTCATGTCTTTGATCTCATCTTTTCTTTGTTGGGGAGCCATAGTACCTGCAAAGCACGCATTCAACCCACTAATCAGTCCTATGAATCAAAAACTGAAAGCAAAAATCAATAAAGGTCTAGGTAAACAGGGGTCTACGAGTGCCCTTTCATGAGTCGTAGTATAATATACGAGACGTAAGGGTCTCTCGTGAAATCAGTATCCAAAAATTTTAAGCTACTTGATTTCATCTATGAGGCCAGGTATAACTCGTAGGATACTCTGTGAGTCATAAATTGAGTCATAGATAAGACTCCAGATAAGGTTTCAAATAGGCAGGCCCCTACGAGACCTATCTACGAGTCATGGAATAATCTATGACTCGTAGAAGGACTCGTTTGATGACATCCCAAAAATTTTAGTTTTTGTATTTCCTACGAGGGGTAAGAATGGCTCGTGGATTGATCTATGGGCCATATGAAACCCATCGTGAATTGAACTTCTAGACTCCAACTTTTCTAGGTTCATCATACAAGTCTTACATTGACCTTTTTTCAATATTTTATCAGCATCAAAGCAACAACAGACACACCCTAACATAATTTCATGCACAACCCATCCCCACATGCAATGTTTCACAATTAACCCTATCAAAAATCATTTAGCATGTTAACCTAACGGTCCGACCTCATTTTGACAATTTCATTGGCACAAGAGAGTTCATGTAATCACATGTCAATTATTTCAATCAAATTCATTCAATTTCATGGGCATGTGACTTTATTAAACATAATTTGGCCACCCATACACATTCCAGCTATCAATTTCACTCTTAAACACAAGCAAGCACATTAATTCATGAATAATTGCAAAAGTTCAAGCCAAAACAGGACCAAATCGTATCATGCATACCTTACCCATCATGTTTCAACCAATATCAACACTAATTTCGATAATCTAGGATTGTGATGCTAGGAAATTACCAACAATAATGCAAAAGAGGATGGAATTGATAGAGCAGTTGAAAAAGGGGTCGAAATCTTAGCTTCTGGTGCTTATCCAAAATGTGGCTAGAAAAATGGGTAAGAGTGGCCAAAATCTTGGTTGGACCGGTGGGGGTTTACTAGGGATTAAGGTATTTTCGAGATTTTATGGAAAAAATGGGATCAAATTTAGTTTGACCCCTTTTTTATATGCTAATCGGGTCGGTTATGAACTAGGCTTGATTCTACGAGACATCAATTACAGGTCGTAAAATATTTTATGGCTCGTAGATCATGATTTCGTAGGAGGCCTGAGACCATAGCTTGGGGCTTAGGTTTTATGGCCCCATATATGAGTCATGTAATGTAGTACAACTTATAAGATGGTTTCATAGAACCTCTTGACACTTAGTCAGAAAACTGAAAAACTTACCTGGGGTCTATGAGCCCCATTCATGGCCCGTAGTTTGTTCTACGGACCATAAAGTTGGGTCGTGGACTGGAGTCTATAAAGTTTTGCTTATTGGAATGTTCTATGAGCTGGTATATGGGTCGTATAATGATGTACAACCTGTATAATCAGTTGTAGAGTGACTCCTTCTTGTCTTTTAAGCCCAAGGTGGCTGACTTGGCCTTGCACCTACAAAACCTATAAAAATACACTGTTACCCTATATGTCACCAATCCAATATCCGAACATTACAATCACAAAGCAAAAATTGAACTAGCTACAGGTCCAAAAACTAAAAACAAAACAAAACTATTACTATTACACAGTTTCTTGGGTCGCCTCCCAAGTAATGCCTTATTTATTATCGCAGCACGACTTGGACCATCTGATTAGTCAAACTTTATCAATGGCCCAAACCTCCATCTTTAGCTTATTTGGCCACTTCATTGACTGACAAATATTAAAGATGACTTTTTCATCGTTCAATCTAAACTTGAGTTGGCCTGATTCCATGTCTACCAGGGCTCGTCCAGTGTCTAGGAAAGGCTTCCCAAGATGATTGGGACTTCGAAGTCGACCTCGCAATCTAGGATCACAAATTTTGCGGGGAATATGAATTTGTCAACTTTTACGAGGACGTCATATAGTATCCCCATAGTCTTCTTCATAGTGTGGTCAGCTATCAACAGTCTTATGCTCATCAGGGTAAGGGCTTCCAGACCAAGTTTCTAAAGATCACAAGGGGCATCAAATTTATGTTGGCACCAAGATCATACAATGCCTTTGCGAACTCAACCTCACCTATGGTGCAGGGAATGGTGAATGCTCCAGGGTCTTCTCATTTCTGCACCAGGGACTTAGTCGAAATCACACTTAAATGTTAAAGCTCTTGTGAGAGCTCCTGACTCACAGTACACTTCTTTGTAACTAGATCCTTGATAAACTTTGCCTACCTGGGTATCTTCTCCAATGTTTCAATCAACGGGATATTTATCGAGAGATGTTTCAAAATGGAGAGAAAGTGTTTGAACTTACCTTTCTCCTTCTTTTTCTTGAGTCTTTGGGAGAAGGGAGGAGGAGGTTGAGGAATGGGTCTCAACTATTTCGGCACTGCGTCACTTTTCTCGTTCTCTACATGAACATCCCCATTAGTCTACTAACTCTCAAAAATCTCATCACGAACATCATCATTATCTACTGGCATCGAAGGATCAATGATCTACTTTTCACCGCGCGTTGTGACTGCCATACACTGCCCCTCATTATTAGAATTTTGAATTGTATTGTTAGGCAACATATCTTTCTGGTGCAAGTTTAGCTGAGTTGACATCTGACCAAACTGGTGCTCATACTGCTTGATAGCCACAAATGAGACTCAATCTTTTGACTAATGATGGAGATGTCAAACTTCATCCTCTTTAGTGTCTCATCCTAAGCGTCATCCATTTTCAAAAGATGATCAAAAATCTCCTCCATGCGAGATACGCCAGTACCAGAATCTCAATTGTGCAGCGGAACATAGGGACCATTCCTGAAACTATCTATGTGGCCCCAATTAGCACCTCTCTCTTGGCCCCTATTCATGTCATAGTAGCCTCCTATGTTGTGGTATCTAAAGGTTCCATCTCCCCCAAAGTTCTAACCTTGGTTCCCTTGACCTAGGTACCAAAAGTCCTTATTAGACCCTTGTGCATTGGTCTGGAAACCCGCCATCTGATCAACAAAAAACAAGTGTCCTCCTCACAATAGGGTTCCTAATACATGGGTGCTCATGGAGGCTGATGAGCTACTACATTTACTCATTCTAGATTTTGCTTCATCAACAACTCCACGTTAGTATTAATCTGCGTATGTTCTTGCATCACTTCTTCACTTACCTGTGTCTGCACTAGACTAGTACTGACTGAGAACGAGCTCCTTGTGGTAGAATTTTCCCTCGTTCCCCATGCAAAGTTTGTTTTGACCACTCCTTCAAGCCTCTCGGCAACCTCCTGGAATGGATGATCTATAAATGAGCCTCCCATAATACTATCAGCGACTGTTTGGCCATTCTCATCCATGGCTTTATAGAAGATCTCCACCAGGGCTTCATCAATAATCTTGTGGTCAGAGACATGTCTCAAACACTTAGTGAACCTCTTCCATGTGACACCGATTGAACCACCAGGTATTTTCTCAAAGTTGTTAATCTCAGACTTTAACTTCAGCTTTTTTGAGATTGGTAAGAACCTTTCCAAAAAGACTTTCTATAATTCCACTTAACTGGTGATCGAACTTTGTGGGAGCTCAGATAATCATGATGTTGCATTGCCCATGAGAGAAAGTGGGAAAACATGAAGCCCAACGGCATCCATGGCTAGGTTTTGGTTTTCTATCATACTCTTACAAACAAACACAATGTTATGTAGATGGTTATGTGGATCCTCTAATGGTAGGCCTGCGAACAAACCGCGATTCTACAACATCTACAACAACCCACTCGACACGAAGAACTTTGTGTCATCCAAAAGTGGAGGTAACACAATATCTCCCATGACATCTATTGCCATAGGGTCAAGCCAATATTGGTTATATTGACTTGTTGCGGTTTGCAGACCCTGTGGTTATGGATTTAATGAAGGTGGTTTGTCATTTTTCAGATTGAGTGTTGCATTAATCGCATCATCTACTGCATTGTTTGCATTTTCTTGGGCCATCCTCCTTAGTGTTGTTTGGATCTCTGTGTCAAAGGGAGTCAAGGGATTGCCTCGGCTCTAAGTGTTGGGCATACACTATACCTACACTGAAATAAAACAAAAACAACAAGAAATGTCAAATTAGGAAAACAAGGATTATTCCCCAAATTACTAGAACTAAACAAGTCTAGCAGTATTCTCCGACAACGATGCCAAAATACTTGATGTCGCTCAAGTCTCACCTCATTTTTGAGGTAAAGTGGTCACTGTCAAGTAAATAACCTAACCAAGGTTAGGATCGATCCCTCAGGGAATATGCCGACTCCAGAATAGTTCAATTGTAAAGTGGGGTGATTAACCTACTTATCTCCCAAGAAAGGGGGGAGGGTTTGCAAATTTAAACTAACAAAAAAACTAAACTAATGTAAGTGTTTTGTAACCAGTAGAAGAGCTAACTAGGGTGATGTGTTCCCCATGATTCCCTAATTTGATATTATCAGATAATTATAATCTTTTTCAGCGTGTAGATGTAGAATCGTAAGTTAAGTTTACCTAAATCTTTGATCCAACATATAGGTAAATTTTATTACGGAACTTGATTCGTATTTGCAATGTGACATTACTATGCCTTACCTTTTTATCCCAGTACAACCTCCCCTTGATCGAGTTTGGTTGATTTGACGATAAAAACTCAATCGAATCTTGTTAATTATCCTCTTTTCATATTCATTACCTCCTTGATCCAGCAAGTAACACTAGGTGGTTTCTAACGCAGGTCTTCCATTAAAAAACACTTAAAGTGAAGAAGAACAACTAATACATTTTTCACACATTTCAAGAATTACACAATATCCGATTTTACCTCGTTAGTTCTTCATGTTTTCCACAATCCTAGTTGTGGATTTTGCTACTCATGATAAGTGTAGATGCAAGAATTATGAAGTATAATAACATAATTTAGCACTTACACAAAGAAATTGATGAACAAGAAATCTAACTCTTCAATATAAATCAAAAGACGAATCAAGACACAAAAGTTATTTTTCTCTCTCTAAAACTACTAAAGACTCTGAACTAGTACACACTTTTTTGAAGCTTTTTGAAAAATAACTTAAAAACCTATTTATAATGTCTACATTATAAATTCAAAATGCAATAGGAAAACTGTGTCAACGCACTCCATGAGCAAGTTCACGACTCGTACTCCAATACAGCTCATGTGTCGGGGTTTCGTGATCTTCAACTTGAACCTAGAGATATCTTCTACGAGACCTATCCACGGTACACGGCCCGTAAAGGATTTTGCCTAATGGAATTTCAGAGCTTCTCCACTTTCTGATCCTCAAGGCACGACTGCACTCTACGACTCGCGAATTGATCTACTACTCGTCTGCTTGCTCGTAGAGTCACATTCAGAAAATTCACCCCTCACTGGAAATTGCTACGACACCCCATATACGACTCGTGAACTATTCCATGACCCGTGAAGGACTTCGTGGATCACCAAAAACTGCTGCTTCAGCATACCTTTTCCAAAAACTATGTCAACAGTGAAATCGTGCAAAACAAACACAAAAACACATCAAATCTACTAATATTGCTTTAAGAACACATAAAATTCCAAGTTTTAAGCATCAAAAGTGTTGCATTTCGGCAACACATCAAATTTCAATAATTGCTTAATACATGTAATACTTGAGTAAGAAATATATCTTAGATTTCTATAATGTCTAAAGTATTTTGAGTTTGATATTCTTTTTGAAACATCCTCAAATTATATTTTAAAAAATAATTCAATATGTAGTATAATTTTGTTTTTATATAATAATTAATAAATTACTTAATTGCAGATCATATTAATATATCAAATATAAAATAAAAAAAATGAATTATTATTAAAAACTTTATGTGATAAATAAAATTTAGTAAGTAAAATTATTTTAAAAATTATTTAAAATTTTCAATAATTGTGTATTTTGATTAATACTAAACTAAGAATTATTTAAAAATTTTGATAAAATCTATGATTTATATCTAATCTACCTATTTATCAATATGAAATAGGAGAAACAAAACAATGTAATGATGTCGAGTGTCACCATCATGAAATTTTAAATTAAAGATTAAAAAAATAAACGTTATCAATCTTATAAAATATGCGTAGTTAGGCAAATCCAATACTTAAATATATTATGAAAACCTTAAATAATATTTCAAGAAATATTAATTTCGTCACACAGTAATAATAGTAATTTTGAGAAGACATCAAAGCTAATTCAATGAGAATATTTTACTTGTTTGAGTTTTGATAATATTAATATACACCTAAATTATTAAAAAAAATATATTTTTTTTCTTCACTAATTTTTTTGAAATACCTGTTAACTTGATACAGATAAAAAATTGATAACATTGATAATTGTAATCCAAGAGAGTCAAACATTAATATTGTAATTTTTAATTTCTATATATGTTACATCAAATTTGATAACTTGTGAATCACTACTTATATTTGTTATTAATATAATCTCTAATTAAGTCATTCTGAAATAATATATGTTCAAATAAATTTGAACTACCGGTTCAAATAGATCTGTAAATCTAATTTAAAAATATTTCAATAACGATAATCAAACATAAAACACATTAAACATAATATGCATCAACACATTTCACAAATCATAAACATCATAAAATTCATATATGTCGATCCTAGTTAACAATAGTCCAAGAGAATCACACATTAATGTTGTAGTTTTACGCCAATATGTTATACCAATTTGATAACTTGCGACTTCTTATATTTTGTTATTAATATAAATTTTAATTAAATAATTTGTCACGATCCAAAAATGGGTGTGATGGTATTTGCCTAACCCACCAAGGCAAGTAAGCCAAAACCTGCTCAAATCAATATAAATAACGAAAAGCGGAAGAGATATAGTCTAAAATAGGACAAATGATAGAATATCACGTCTCTAAAACCATCCCAAGACTGGTGTCACATGTACAGACCTCTACATATGATACAAAAAGAAAATACAAGTCTCAAATGTCTAGCTCTCAAATAGAACATAACAAGGTAATGAATTCTCGAGGGCCTACCGAAAGGATGAGCATCTACCTCTCAAGTAATCCCAAATCTCGATTCAAACACCGGAAGGAATCTAAAAAAATGGACAAGATTCATAACCTACAAAACATGTAGAAAGGGGTGAACTCCAAACCACAGGTACTCAAAAAGAAGATCTAAACACGAATAAAGCATACAAAATAAAATACTCTGTCCACTCCAACCACATACCACCAAACTACACATATTCACTCAGAAAGGTCTCAGCACAACAACAAAATATGCACGTACGAACTAAACATCAATTAATTTCAGGAGTTGCCACAGGATATAGATAAACAGATACCCAATAATGTCTCAATATACAACTTGATTATACAATAAGTATCATCAAGTAGTTCAAATATTCAACAGGTGCAATACAGACATAATTATCTCATATTCCAATCTCAATAATCGAATCAAGTCATAATCACAAGGTAAAATGATATGATATACAGTGAAATGAAATGATATGAATGCAATGTCAAGTATCATGATACATGTCTTTCCTACGATACATATTTATTGATGTAATCAGTCTGGAACTCATGGGGGGACATATCTCTCCATGTACCTACCCCGGAGCGTGAGTCCCAATCTCAATATATATATATAATCAATATCACATATCACAGCTTGTGTGGCCCATCCCCTATTTCTCATTTGTGTTTCATGCCACGGCTCATGTGGTCCATCCCCTATTTTTCATTTGTGTTTCATGTCACGGCTCGTGTGGCCCATCCCCTATTTCTCATTTGTATTTCATCAGTGGTACTCAATCACAATGCACATCAAAAACTTATAAAAGTGATACAATAATGATGAGTGCATGCAAGAGACCACTTCACAATAAATATATCACCTCAAGGCAAATATCACAATATAAGGCATAATAATTAATTTTTTGCAAGCCTATAATCGACTCTCTAACCCTTAAGTGAAACTCAACAACCATACTTTCAATGCCAACCATAATCAATCTTAACAGGGGCACCACAATTCACATTTTGATATCACAAGAGACTTTTAATATTAGAACATAAATCAACACATATCAATCTCAATATTTCACTTTCAAGTCATAGATGAATTTTATAATTGATAATGTTCAAGTAGGCTTAACATGATTTAGGAATTCATTTGCCTTAACTAGTAGCCAAATTAAGAAAATATTGGAGATTTTCTCCTCGAATTCACACTCGATATGTCACAATCTAATCAAATATGTATTCACATGCTCAGTACAAATTCAATGACATAAAAGTCAATCAATTTAGAAAAAAGGGTAAAATGATCAAAAATCTCATGTCGGAAAAAGTTCTTGGAATCTGAAAACTAATGCATAAAAATATTTCCCAAGGAATAAAAATTTCAAAGGTGAAAACCATTTTAAAAATAGAGTTAAAATGAACCCATCATCCCAATTTTTCAATCAAAAACTAATATCTAGAAATACCCCAATTTCTCCCATTAAAAGTCTCTAATTTCAAGTTAAAATCACAAATTAATTGATGGGAATTAGAGAAATAGAGTAGGAGTTAGTTACCCAACAATCTTGACTTGAAAAATCTTGAAGAAATCATTTACAATCGAGCTTGGAATGTCAAAAGTGGTGAAAAATGGCAAGACTTGTCATTTAAAATTAATTTATTATTTCAGACAACTTAATGTTCCGCGAACGTGAAGCATTATTCGCGAGCACGGAGACCATCCAAACCCACTACTTTGTGAATACAGAGAAGCAGCACCACACGCTCTGTGAATGGGTGGGCCACATCCATGAATGCAAAGGTCAGGGATCACAACACTCCGTGAATGTAGAGGGAAACCTCACGAATGCAGAATACTAACTAAGTTGCACCAAATTTTGTTAAAAAAAAACAGACATAACACAACACATAAACTCAGGAATAGGACCCTTAAAATTCGTTCAAAACCAGAAACACACAAATCAAACATGAACCCCTATCAGAAAAGATGTTCCAGATTCAATGGAACTGTCAGAATTTGATTATGAGGTCTCCTCAACCAAGAACCCGAAAAAGCACGTTAAAACTAGTTAAATGCTTATGTACCCAAAATACCCTAAAAACTCAAAAACATACCACGAGACCATTTTTAGCATTAGTTTCACCACTCGGAACCACTAGGACTGTCAGAATTTTAATTCAAGTTTTAAAATATTGAATGTTGACCAAAGTCAAACTAAGGTTTTGTATCAATGAAAAATACAACTTTGGGTCCAAAATCTTTGTTTTAACTCCAAATTTAATTCAGCAAGTTCTCCTAGACCGAATTCTACATTCCAAAGTTGATGGAATTGACAGAATCACAATCCAAAATTTGAAACACAAAATGACCTCAAAACTCAAAAATTTCAAACTTAAGTCTTTAAAACTTTTTTTTTGCTAAACTCCAACTTTTTTACAAGATTTTTAAAATCTAACTTTTCAACTCAACCAAAAATGAATTGAAGCAACTTTCAGGAAGAGCAAAATAGTAATTTAATTAAAAATTTTAAAAATAACCTTCAGGGTCATTACATAAACCACCTCTAAAAACAATATTCGTCCTCGAACATATGGTAAGGAAACATACCTGAAATCTAAAAAAGGTGAGGATATCAAGCCTACATATCAGATTTTCTCCCAAGTAGACTCACTCACAGGCTGGTGGCGTCACTGAACCTTCACTAAAGCTATATTTTTTTCTCAACTTCCTATTCTCTTTGTCCAAAATAGCTATGGGATCATCCTCATAGGTCAAATCCGGGTTCAACTTTACCGAATCAAGGGATAACACATGAGAATCATCAAGAACGTTGCGCCACAACATAGATACATGAAACACAGGATGAACAGAGGAAAAACTAGGTGGCAAGGCAAGTCTATAGGCCACCTCTCCCACTCGATCAAGGATCTCAAAAGTGACAATGTACCTAGGACTGAGATTTTCCTTCTTCCCAAATCGCATAACACCTTTCATGAGTGAAATCCTTAACCAAAACCAGTCACTCTCCATGAACTCCAAAGGTCAAACCCTGCCTAGTAGCCTAAATATTTTGACGACTCTAGGCTATCAACAATCTACTTTGAATCAAACCCACTTGCTCCATGGTATCCCTATGTAAATCAGTGTCAAGGCTATCAACCGCAATAAAATAAAACCAACCTATGGGTGATCTACACCTCCACCCTTACAATGTCTCAAAAGAGGCCATCTGAGTACTAGAATGATAACTGTTGTTGTAAGCAAACTCCACCAAAGACAAATACTTATACCACCTAGCACCAAAATTAACAACACAAACTCTAAGCATATCTTCAAGCACTTGAATAGTTCTATCGGACTGCCTATCTTTCTGAGGTGAAACGTTGTACTCAAATCTAGTCGGGTACCTAGCCCATGATGTAAGGCCCTCCAGAAATAGGATTTAAACAATGAGCAATGGTCCGACATAATGGAAACTTGAACCCCATGAAGCCTTACAATATGATTGATGTAGAGCTGAGCTAACTTCTCGGATGTGAACCTCACCTTGATCGAAATAAAGTGCATTGACTTAGTCAATCGGTCCGTAACCACCCATATGGAATCAAACCCATCACCTATAAGAGGTAAATCAACTATAAAATCCATTCGCTCCCATTTTCACTCAGGAATGGGCATCCTTTGTAACTCTCTACCTGGCCTCAAATTCTCAAACTTGACTTACTGACATGTCAAACACGGAACCACAAACTATGCAAAATTCTTTTTCATGTCACACTATCAGTAATGCTAGCTCAAATCATGATACATCTTTTTGGTATAAGGTTGAATAGAATATCTAGTACAATGGACCTCCTCTAGGATCAACCTAATAAAATCACCTACCTTAGTCACACAAATCCTACCCTTGATCCTCAATACACCCCCTGATTCAAGCTTGGCTTCCTTAGCCTCCCCTCTAATTATCTTGTCACAAACCTGGCATATCCTCTCATCCTTCAACTAGTGACTCCTAATCTGATCCATCAAGGAAGAACGAGCCCTCACACAAGCAAGCACACCACCATCATTAGAAATTTACAATTTCACCAACCCATTAACTAACCTCTAAACATCCCTAGCCAAGGGTCGCTCCTCAACACAAATAATCTCAAGGTTCCCCATACCAGAAGTCGTTCTACTCAAAGAATCAACCACCACATTGGCTATACCCGGGTGATACAATATACTCAAATCATAGTCCTTTAGAAGCTCAATCCACTTCCTCTGCCACAAATTTAAGTCCCTTTGGCTGAAATGTACTGTAAGCTGCAGTAGTTGATGAAGGTGTCATAATGAACACCATATGGATAATGCCTTCATAACTTCAACACAAACACAATAGCCGCTAACGCTAACTCATCGGTGGGATAGTTCTTCTCATGAGTCTTTCACTGTCTAGAAGAATAGGCAATCACCTTCCCTTTTTGCATTAAGACTCCACCCAAACCAACTCTAGATGCATCACAATATGTCGTAAAGCTAGCACCCTCCTTCGGTAAGGTCAGAATAAGAGATGTAGTCAATAGTACCTTGTGCTTTTGAAATTCTCCTCATACTCATCCGACCAATGGAATAGAATATTTTTCTGAGTGAGTCTGGTCAAAAACGATGCTATGAAAGGAAATCCCTGAATAAACCGCCTGTAGTAACCAACTAAGCCTATAAATCTATGAATCTCGATAGGCAAAGTAGGTCTAGTCCATTCATAAACTACCTCAATCTTCATTGGATCAACTTGAATACCCTTTCTCGATATAATATGACCCAGGAATGCCACCGAACTTAACCAATACTCACACTTGGAGAATTTAGCATACAACCTCTCATCTCTAAGCCACTGAAGCACAATCCTCAAGTGTTGCTCATGATCCGCCTTGGTCTTGGAGTAGACCAAAATATCATCAATGAAGATAATAACAAAGGAATCCAAATATGATCGGAATATGTCATTTATCAACTCCATAAATATTTCTAGGGAACTAATTGGTGCAAATGACATAACAAGGAACTCATACTGCCCATACCTCATCCGGAAAGCTATCTTAGGTCTCTTAGAAGCTATGATCCTTAGTTGATGATATCCGAATCTTAAATCAATCTTAGAAAATACAGCAGCACACTGAAGCTAGTCAAATAGATCATCGATCCTAGGCACAAGATACTTTTTCTTGACCATCACATTATTCAGTTGCCTGTAATTAATACACATCCTTATAGAGCCATCCTTCTTCTTCAAAAATAAGATAGGAGCTCCCTACGGTGAAACACTAGGGTGAATAAATCCCTTACTCAATAGATCTTGGAGCTACTCTTTTAGCTCCTTTAACTAAAACAGAGCCATATGGTAGGGAGGAATAGAAATGGGCTTAGTGCCCGACTCAATATCAATGGCAAAGTCAATATCCCTATCAGGAGGAACTCTAGGAAGGTAATTAGGTAACACATCAAAAAATTCCCAAACAATAGGGATAGACTCCATCCGTGGTGGCTCAACATCAATATCACAAATAAAAGCCAGATAAACAAGATAACCCTGATCCACTAACTTTTATGCCCATATATAAGAGATAACTTTAGTAGGATAAGAACCACTTGAACTGCACCATACAATACTCTATCTACTCAGAATAGCTAATGTCACGGTCTTGGCATAACAATCAAGAATAGCCCGATGAGGAGAATAAAGTCAATCAATTTCTAATATCACATCAAAATAAACCATATCAAGAATAATCATATCAATTCCAAGTATCATAACTATCTAAGGAGATAAGAAAGGATTGGTACACCCAATTCACCACTAAATCACCACCTATCGAGGTAGACAAATTCATAGGCATAAGCATACGCTTACATAATAGATCAACCTCGGTAGATAAGTATGTAGATACATAATAATAAGTGGACCCAAGATCAAACAATACTGATGCAAGCCTGTGACACATTGGTACAATACTTATAGTAATAATATTTGATGCCTTAGCCTTGGGCCTTCTAGAAAAAGCATTAAAATGTCTGCCTTTACCCCCAATTATCTGAGCAGGACCTCTACCACCCCTGTTGCCTTGCTACATCTTTCATACCCCTGTCCAGAGTACATCCACCTCTATCAGTCTGACCTCTACTACGTCCCTTGACTCGAGGAGCTAAATCTCTTTCTAAGGAAGTCTGATCTTTGATCGGAGCCGCTGAATAAGAGTAGTGTAACCTTAGATGAGCCTAGTAGGGGAAATATCTAAGAACATGGTCTATAGATCCACACCCATATCATGAACTTGGGTGTAGAGAGGATTGAAAAGGTGGATGGGGAATGTTATAGCCACCTTAGTCTATAGGCCTTTGTTGGAAGCTGGACGACCCTTGTTCTTGACTGACCATGAGAACTATGAGGGCTCTGACTACCATCTGAAATCAGCAACAATACATGGACTGGACCTCTATGATAGAGAATGACACCTCTTCTATGAAAATCCCTACCTCTAGATGAGGTGCCTGTGAAGTGTCCCAAATATCAGACCCTCTTGGGGTTTTCAAACTCCTCTCTCAATAGTAACACTGCCTCTTTGGCAGTACCAACTATAGTCTAGAATGAAGAACCTTCCCATGAGGACCTAAACACATACGAGCGAATAGAGAATACCAATCCCTTTATGAATCTGCGAACTCTCTTTGTCTCAGTATGAATCAGTGACAAAGCATGTTAGGATAACAGGTAAAATTTGGCCTCATACTCAGCTATAGTCATGCCACCCTAAGTCAAAGTCTCTAATCTAGATCTGCTCTCCTCCTTGACACTTCAGGGAATGAACCTCTCACAAACTTCCTCTAAAAATAACTATCACTTAACTGATGAGGACTCTGTTGTCCTGGAGCGCAAATAAGACCACTACTACTCCTGAGCCAACCCTCTCTACTGTAAAGTAACAAATTTGACCCCACATGAATCCACTAGGCCCACAGCCTCTAACATCTTATAACTCAATGTAAGAAACTCATAAGCATTGTCCACCGTACTACCCTAGAACTGGGGTGATTTCATCTTCTGAAATTGTTCATATCTTTATTAATCATTGGTAGCCATTATCAGCTCATGAACAACCTGAGCTGGAGGAACCATCTGAGTGAGTGTATCAAATGACACATGTTGAGGCATATAAGATGGTTGGCCCATCGAAGCCAAATGACCTACTAGATAATCATCAAATTCCAGAGGCTACTCCAGTACCTAAGGAGGGGGAACCTCATCCCTAACCGATGCTTAGGGTACACCTCGAGAAATAGTCTCCAACATACCCATCTTCCTCTGAGGTGTCCCTAAAGAATAATTGGATCCTCGGCCTCTGGGATGCCTGGTGCTGCCTAGGATCAACTAGAGGCTCAGGTGGAATGCCTCTATCATAATCGCTCGTAAGAGTGGCACCTCGAGCATGTCATCGACCCTTGCCACATCCTCTAGCTCTACCTTTACCTCTACCTCTGCACTAAGATGGGGCCTCAATAGTAGCCTCATGATTTGGCTCCTCAACTTTGCTCGTAGGTAAAGATCTGGTCTTGACCATCTGCTAAAAGAATACATAACACTCAGCAAGAAAATACAAGTCTCAAATGTCTAGTTCTCAAATAGAACATAAAAAGGTCATGAATTCTCGAGGGCCTACCAAAATGATGATCAAATTTCCCTTCAGTAATTCTATCGCTCGTTCAAAACACCAGAATGAATCTAACAAAATAGAATGAGCTCGCAACCTACAAAACATGTAGCAAAGGGTGAGCATGTAATAACCCGACCTAGGGACCTAATCGCCACAAGCGAATGAGACACCCAAAGGCACCTCATCCAAGTCATCTCAGCATCTTAAGCATTCACAGGCATTGAGTAAACACATTTGCGGAAATCATAGGGGTATAAGGGACTATGGGTCATTTGATCAATAAAGCAGTACAAAAAAACAATGGAAATAACTAACATATATTATCCATAAGCATACCACTAATACATAAAAGTGGACCCGATAATATCCAGTTTCCAACAAATAGAAAAGATGTCCATAAATAACAACATAGAAAGTAAAAGCCTCATAGGGGCTATAAATACATCATCTCAAATAACGAAATACAAGATACAAAGAAAATTGGAAGAGTCCCGAACTAAGGGCTCACTTAAATAAAAGTACTAGTCTAGAGCATCAACAACTAGCCACGAGCTGGTGGAATAGTGTTTGTCCCTACATGGTTAAATCATGCAGGCAAAATATATATTAGTATGTTTGAATGTACTAAGTATGTGAGATGCAATGCAATAACATCATTTGAGAGTGTAACATAAGAGTACATATAAAATGGAAGATGCATAATATAAACTTACACGTGCGTAAGGAATATAGCTCGACATAAATACATAAGGACTCATAAGTAAAACTATCAACATAGGAATCATAACTTATGGGAGAAAGACCTTAACTGATATTTAAGATCATGGGAGCTACTACATGGAATCCAACATAACCCCCTACGTTGGCACCGGGAGATCACTTTTCGAGTGGAACTCCGTCAACTTTGCATTAATTTTATTAACATAAATGGCCTGCATGGATCCACTAGTCTAGCCTACAAGGGCTCCTATGGTGGCACATAATTAAAGTGACAAAGAGTTGCTTCTAAGGTTCCCTTACCGAACCCCACTACGATGTCACATTTGATGCTAAGTCATATCACATAATCTTTAAAACATAACGTATATTTTAAGTAACAATCATAAGAGTAGCTCAAACTTTAGGGACCACTAAGTGAGTATTGTTCTTTTATCTTGGTAACCTATCTTAAATATCTTTAGGAAAATTATCAACATGCTTTTTAAAGTTGACAACTTAACTTTAAATCTCATCTTTAATACCCCATCCTCATCTGTAACAACCCGAAAGTTTTTGAAATCTACTTATGGTTGGCATTCTATGATGTAATAAAAGCCATGGATGAGTTTTGGTGGCCACGGGTTGAGTTTAAGTGGCCGAATGCAAATTGGGCTAGTTAGTGGCCTAGAGGGATAGTTTTAATAGTCAACTTCAAATAGTCATAACTTTTTATATTGGATGAACCATGTGAGCTAACGTATATCAAATTGAATATCTTTCAGTTAGATTTGCAACATAAGTGGTTTCACTCAATTTGGATATCGAATGAGGGAGATATGGCCTAAACAGTTAGACTATCTAAAATTTGGAAGCCATTAGAGATAGGCTCAAACAAATGGCCAAGGACATTTGCACAGACTGTGAAACATTGCACGGTCTATCTAGGGTGTCGTGTAATGTCACAGTGAGCTTGGGGTGGGTTGGAACCCTCCCTAAGCCAAGTGTAGGTTAACGGAACCTTGAATGGTTGTTTTGGCACTTAACGGGCCGTCCACTGTCCCTTGAACATGGACAGTGGCTAGGCCAAGGCTTGGGCATGACTTTTGGGGTTAAGTGAGGTTAGACGGTAGGTTACACGGGAAGTCTCACCTTAGACGGTCCGTTTGGTTGCTCGTCAAATATAACAGAAAGTCCTCCGAGAGTTCGTATGGAAAATTGGCTAAGTACATCTTGACGGCATGGTAAACGGTCTGTGAGACCATTTGACGGCACTGTATCTTCCGTTTGGGTGCTGTGTTCAGTGAAAAGTTCCAGTTTATTAATGGTATTTTCGTGATTTAACATTTACCTAAGCCCCCTTTTGGTCCCTTAAGGTATCCTAAACCCCTAAATCATCCCCCAAACCCT
>JBCEWC010009631.1:0-18521 GCA_038996855.1 Solanum aculeatissimum
GAGGTAGCCATGGACCTGTCATTGACACCACTTAGTCAGATGTTTAGAGGCTTCATAGACTAGACTGTCGAGTTATGTTTGGATATAATTTTTTACTAGTCTTTTTCACACTAGTCTTACTTAGTTGATGGATAGATTATTTCGCCTTTGACCTTGATTATCATATTATCATTTCATTTCGTTGAGTATTCTTTATTATTGATGTCTTCCGCTATTAGATTGTGATTGAATGAATGTGGTGAAGCCGAGTGGTTCGCTTGGGGGCTAGCAATAGTCTCTGAATGTCGGTCACGCCAAGGGTACCCTCCCGGGACGTGACAAACTATTTTCCTTCGGCTTTGTTTTTTTAATCGGAATCATTACCCTTCAACTTTTCATCATTAATGGAACATCAAGCAAGATATATCATCATAACATAAACAATCATTTTCATAAGTATGAGAATATGCAAGATGTCCACATGAATCATTTAATTCCACAAATAATTTTGAAAAGTCCATAATTTCTCAAGTATTCACAATATAATCTCAATATCGTTACAATCTTAATATCAACATCAAGTAATCCAAAATTTCACAAGTAATCAAAATTTTCACATTTATTCACAAGTCAAGAATTCACAACATGGCAATTACCCAATACGAAATCCCATGATCAAAACACATGATTATACAATTCTACCACAATTTATGTCTCAAATCACTCAATTCCACACACATAGGAGAATATAAGGTTCAATCATACTTAACAAAAGATTAGAAATCTACTTGCCTTAGAAGAAGTCTCAAATCAAGTCAAATGCACCACTTTTCCCTTTCTACAATACTCCAAATACAATCTAGTCAAATATATCATCACAATCACATTACAAAATCAATGACACTTAAATTAAATAATTTGAGCGAAAAGGGTAAAATGGTCAAAATTTTCATGCCAGAAAAGTGCTTGGAATCTGAAAATTAATACATAAAAGCGTTCAGTAACAAGGATTTCAACAATGAAAATCATTTCGAAAATGGGGTTAAAATGAGGTCACAATCACCAATTTATTAGTAGAAATCAAAGTCCGAGAAATCCTCAATTTTCAATTAAAAACCCCAATTTCTAAGTTTAACTAACAATTTAATCAATCGAAATTAAGGAAATAGGTTAGAAATTAGTTATCCAATGATTTTTCCTTGAAAAACCTTGAAGATTCTCTCAAAAATCGAGCTTGGAGGATTGAAAATGGTGAAAAATAATAAGACTTGTCATTTAAAAATATAACACTGTTCAGGCAATTTTTATTCTCCATGAACGCGGAGCTCTCTTCCGCGAATGCGGAGGTAAAGCTGCCTACACTCTGCAAATGTGGACCCCACCCCCGCGAATGCAAATTTCAAATAAACAGACACTCCACGAATGCAAAGGGGAACCTCGCGAACCGAGAGTACAATCTCAATTGCACCAGATATCAGCAAAACACAGCACGAAAATTCACAAATGGACCCTCGAGATTCATTTGGAATCTCGTGAACACAAACAAGACATGGAACCCAATAAAAAATGGAATTCCAGACTCAATGGAATTGTCAGAATTCGAGTTTGAGGTCTCCTTAGCCTGGAACCCCATAAAGCTCAAAGAAACTAGTTTAAACTCAAAATACTCAAGTTGTCCTTGGAGACTCTAAAAATTACAACAAGACCATTTCTAGCAGTAGTTTCACCACCCAGAACTACTGGAACTGTCGAAATTGTGATTTGAGCTTCCGAACTCCGAATGTTGACCAAAGTCAAACTATGATCTAAAATCAACTAAAAATGCAACTTTGAGCCTAAGATCTCCGTTTTAACTCCAAATTCAGTTCTTAAGTCCTCCTAGACCAAAATTTGCATTTCAGAGCTGATAGAATTGCATTTCGACACTCGAAACTCAAGATAAACACAAAATTCAAAATTTTCAACTTTAAGCCTTTAAAAACTTTTTCTTTAACAAAACGTCAACCTTTTACAAGGTTTTCAAAATCTGGCTTATGGACTCAACCAAAAATAACTCAAGAAAATTTTCGAAAAGAACAAAATGATAATTTTATCGAGAATGTTAAAAATGACCTTGAGGATCATTACACATAATCACATGGCAAACTACCCCTTCACAGTATTTCAGAATTCAAAACTGTCACACTCACAATCATCAAAGAACAATGCCCCCACATGATTACTCGTTCCACAATTACATGGATAACATATAACTTAACAACCCAATTTCACTGAATTCCACCAATTCGAACAATTAACCACCCAATTTTTCTAAGTACAACCCAAATACAATCAAAAGTCCCAAAAGAGTAGCAAAACAAGTAGATCAAAGAGGACTTCATCCCAATTACAACCAACAATTTAATTCCAATTTACACAATTGCACACAGTCAAGCATGGTTAGGGTTGGGGAAAACATGGAAATATGCAAGAACACAACTATTTTTGAAATGCAAGGGTATTTTTGAAAGTCTTCCACAAAAATAAAAAATTATTTCTGAAATTTTCCAAATTTTTTACTTCACCCCGGCCTCCCTCCTCCAAAAAGTTTAAATACTTATTTTTAAAAATTATTTCAAATTATGAAATATTTTCATGTCAGAAACTATTTTCTAAAAAATATTTTCTACTCTTTCCAAAAATAAGAGATATTTTCTAAAAATAATATTTTTATTCACTAATCAAATAATATAAAAAAAAATTCACTCACCAATCAAACATGAGAAAAAGAATTAGAAACTAATTTATTTTTGAAGAAAATATTTTTCATGGAAAACAAACTCTTCGGTACCAAATACAACCTATGTGTCACCCATTTCAATCAACAACCGAGAGAAAACGGAGAAATAAGAGTTAGAGAGGAGTCGAATCCCATGAAAAGGAACATCACTGACGGTGCATTGAATCCTGCAACAAAGAAAAAGTAAAGTGTAACAAGAATTTTGGTGAAAAGTTGCAAATGGACGAAGTAGTTCAAAAGTTGATTAAGACATCGATAAAAATGATTTTTAGTTCTAGATATGAGTTAATTAGTAATTTCATTTACCACAACTACACAAAATAATTAAGATTTATTGATAAAATCAGGTGATAAACTACCATTTTCATATCAACAAAGATAAAATCACAAATAGTAGTCCAAAATACATAGTAAATGAGTAACTTGAAAAACAAAACATGTAAATGTACATACTAATATATATAGCACGTGATGAAACTAATTCACCTTGTAGTAATTTTACAAAGCATGATCCGAATAACCTCAAAAAACATAAGTACATCAATTCCAGTTTACTGAAGTGACTTTTGTGGTATCATTTACCAAATCTTTGCTACATTTCATGTATTAAAACCTCAAAATTGTGTCACTAGAAAAGTATTCTTTTTTAAAATAGAAAAAAAATATAATACTGCATGCTTAATGAAAATTTTGACACAATTTCTACTTCTTCTATCCTATATGTATCAAAATATTTTTTAATTATGTGACCTTAAACACATCATATAAAAAGTTTAAAAAGATAAGTCAAATAAATTAAAACGAAAGTAATAGTAGTATTCCTCAGTCACGTTTTGTTGTTAATAACGTGAAATGGTTGTCTTTTGTTTCATTATATTATATGCATATTATTATGCTTTTAAAAATCAATCATATTGAAATTTTGACTATATATATATATTTCTATAATGCATGAGTTGACGTTAAAATTGCAACTTGCTGGTACTTTTCACATATCTTCATTATAATTCCAATATAAACGTGTTCACTCCAACTTGCAGAGGTACTTTTCATGTATTGTCTAAATCACTAACACAATTTTCAACATTAATTTAATCTGCACTTGACGTACATTAGCTCTAATTTTGTCAATTTAATTTTCGTCTTATAGTCTCATACGTAACATATGTATTGATGATGTGACATATCTTTAATTTAAAATTATAAGATTTAAAATTTTTACAGAGTGGTGGTTAGATCGTCTTTGCTATATCGGGTGGAGTGCTGACTAAGCAAAAGCTCACATATTCAAAAGATGCAGGTCGCGGAGATGAGGATGCTTAGATGGATATGTGAACATACCAGGAGTGATAAGATTGGAATGAGACCATTCGAGAGAAGTTAGAGGTAGCCCCTATGGCTAACAAGATGAGGGAAGTGAGACTGCAATGAGTTGGACATGTGCAAAGAAGAAGTACCGAAGCTCCTGTTAGGAGGTGCAAGATGTTGGATTTAGGGGTACATGCACGGAGGGGTAGAGGTAGACTAAAAAAGTATTGGGGGGAGATGATCAGACAAGATTTGGCAAAACTTCATCTCACCGAGGACATGACCTTAGATAGAAAAGAATGAAGGTCGCGTATTAGGGGTGGAAGGCTAATAGGCTAGTATGGGTAGGTTGATGTTTGGTCTTGTGATATAATAGGTTAGTAGGACTAGTTGTGTCTTTATATTCTGTGTTGTCATTATCCGTCTTATATTTGTTACTTTTATCGTATTTGCATACTATCATTTGCTTTTCATTATTAGTCATTTCTTTTTTTTTCTTTCCTTTCCCTTTTATTTTTTCCATATCTAATATCTTCTACTTATGGGGCTTGATTTTTACGACGAGAATTTTCCGAAAACAGACTCTCTATCTCTATGGGGTAATTGTAAGGTCTGCGTATATTTTACTTTTCTCAAACTCCACTTGTGAGATTTTATTGGATATGTTGTTATTGTGTCAAATCAAAATGAGCCAATGTAGGAAGTTCTATTTTCCAGTTGACTGAAGGAAACAAACGATATCATTTACAGTGCAAAACTCTCTAGCTCTCTAGTAAGTTACAAAAAACGTGGATGTTTATATTTGTTGTGTTTCACAATATGCGTACGGAGTCATGCTGGTAACTAGTCAAAGCAAAAGCCAACATGCTTCAAACAGACTATAGTTTGTCCAAACTGACAACAAATTTAGTAAATTGTGCTTGTTACTGTTTCTAATCATGACCATAATTTCAGAGGCACAATGTGAATATTAATTCAATCAAAAGAAACAAAGTTGTCCATGTACTTCCATGTGATTTGAGAGGAAGGTATAAAACCACCCTAGTCAAGGTGAGGCATATTTCTTGAAAATTTGGGATAGTAGTTGGAATTTGTTGGTGTAATATACCATAATACAATATGTTATATTTGAAAAATATAATGATAAAAATGTATAAATAATTCATTTAGGTTGATACGTGGAAATTTTGCTCTTTTTCAGGAGATTCCATTCTACTATGACATAATTTACATCGATCCAGTGGTAATACTCTTAACTTGTCCCCTCCAGAATATAACAGTCCAACAACAATATCGTATGACTCAAACAACTCTGTATTAGTTAAAGAGTTCAAAGTTTCACATAAAAGCATCTTCCTTCAACATATAAATACTCTCTTTTATATAGTGAATATAATTGAATACTTAAAACATTTTCTTTGTCTCTATTCTCTCTTTCACTATACTCACCTCACAACACAATATAATATTTTTCATCTTTTCTTCTACTCATATTTTTGTATTCTCAAAACAAAGAATAAACATCACTATTTATAGGTGAAAAATTTTTCATTGCAATGAATAGGAAGATTATGGGGTAGTAAATTGATAAACGAATGGCCTAAAGATAAGGAATGATGTTGAGATCTTCAATTTTGATATTCACATTTTTTTCAAATAGTAAGAAAATCATCAATCTCCTCAAAATTGTTGGTGTAATATACCACAATACAATAAATTATAGTTGAAAAATAAAATGACAAAAATGTATAAATAATTCATTCAGGCTGAAGCGCAGATATCTCGCTCTCATTCAAGCTCACTGTGGTATAATCTACACCAATCCAAGAGTAATATTCTTGACTTGTCCTCTCCATGAACAACAGTCTAACAACAATGTCATATGACTCAAACAACTCCAGATTAGTTGATCAAAATTTCACATAAAAACACATTATATTCCTTCAACATATATAGATACTCTTTTTTATATAGTGAATATAGTTGAAGACTTAAAATGTTTCCTTTGTCTCAACTCTATCTTTCACTATACTAACCTCACAACACAATATAATATTTCTCATATTTTCTTCCACTCATATTTTTTATACTCAAAACAAAGAAAGATCATCACTATCTATAGGTGAGAAATTCTTCGTTGCAATGAGTAGGAAGACTATGAGGTAGTAAATTGGATAAATGAATGGGCTAAAGATTACATAAGTTACAAGGCATAAAGAGATAGAATAATAAGTGAGATAATGTGTGAGATGTTACAAGAGTTATATGAAAAAGTATTGCCACATTTTATCACAACTTGATCTGTGAAGTAATGTACTCCAACATGTGCAGCAACACATTAGCAATTCATACACATAGTAGTTCAATATGAAGCAACCTTAATATATTTTAATATTATAATATTACTCCAACACAACTAATTGAGAAACCCATAATTAACTGAAGGCCTGGATATGGATCCGGACATCATCAGCTCAAATAGAGAGACGTCAAGGCATGCATGTATGTGGTACTGTAAATCGTGGTATTCATAATTTGGTTAACTTCAATTTATGTATATTCATATAATATATATGTACCTCGGGATGATATTCGATATTTTGATTTTTTTTCTTATAAATATCAAATTGTGCTGAATACTAAATTTTCTAAAAATGCATATCAAATATTATAATATCAAAAACTTCAATTTTGATATGATATTGGGTATTTACTATACTGTACCACGTCTATCCCTAATAATATGATAGAAAAATGGTGTTAGGATCTATCTTCCTTTAAAAAAAATCTACGTGAGGCCTTGTCAAAAACAGAATATTGATGTTATCCGGTTGATCTTTTGAAGTAAAGATGTAAATAATCTAATTTTGATGACAGGGATAAATTTTCAACAATTAACTTGAATTTCTCACAAAAAATCAAAATATGGATATTGTTATAGCAAGCAAAAAATAAAAGAAAATCCACCACTATATAATGATGCTTTGACTTTACTACACATTGTATATGTGTGACATCAATTGCTTTCCCTGCCAAAGAGTATAATGGAAGTACTCGAGAGTTACAGGGAAGTACGAAGCATCCAACTTGCAGCTATTAATTCAAAGTGTAGGAGGAAACAAAAGGGCAAGCTAACAATTACAAAAACCCACTTAATAATACTATTAAATAAGAAGTTATTTGACTAATAATGACTTTGTTGATAATTTATTAGATAAGGATAAAAAAATTCAAACATGATACATTCTTGATTATTAAAATAATTAATTACTTGAACCGTGTTTAAAAGTCTAGAAAATCACTTGTTGATACTTAGGAAAAGACAGATATTTGAGCACATGACATGGGTTGAAGTCTAATATAGATATGCATCATTACAAGGGAAATATGTACTATGTATTTATGAAATATAATTATAGGTTAAAAAATTATTATAATATATTATGTGTATTTTTTGTAACAAATCTCATGTTTATACTTAACCTCCTACAATAAAGTTAAATTTCGAGATAATATCTAAGTTGGTCACTCAACTATGAGGTTTAACTCAAACGTCACTTAACTATGACTTTTCTTTTCTAGAAAGTCATTTAATTTTGATTTTTAATTAAAAATTACTCAATTATAAATTTTTCACATAAAATCACTCAACTATAGATATTTTATTTATAAAGTCACTCAACCATTTTAATTACCCTCTATGAATTCATAACTCTATGAAATTGAATTTCCCTACTTAACTCGGAGACGGCAAATCAGCTTGCCCTGAATCGTCCTCAAAAGAGTAATTAGACTCTTGGGGTTCATTTGTTGGGAACAGGTTATCTTGATATTAATTATTTTATAGTTAGTTATTTTAAGATTGTTATTCCCCTACAACGTGAAATAAAATTAACACTACAAATTCGGAATACTAATTTCAGGATAAATTATTTCACCATTTTATCCCAAATAAACAAAAAATAAATTTATCTTAAAATTAATTCCAAAATTAATTATCCCTTGCCTCACTTCTGTAAAAGGATTATCAGTCCGTGGTTTTCATTTTTCTTGTAGTGCTCGTTTTCCCTTTGGGATACTGGCAGGATTACTAGGACGACATTTCTTCCTATCCTAATTACCCAAATTGGATCAACTATCATCATCATCCACTACAAACATCTATCCTAAAGTAGATTTCTTTCTTAATTCCTAGTGTATGTTCATTAATTAGAACAGAACCTAGCTATATATGAGTAATAATTAGAGATTTTTTACCAGATAAAATGGGGTCCCCCATTAGCTGTAAAGGACTCGAAAACAACTCATGAACCACACACAAGTCCACAATGGTTAGCCGACTTTTTTCCTACCTATGCTTCAACGAAACTACCTACGTAATATGTCGTACAACTTTTTTTCCTATATATACCCCCCATTTCACTTATGAAGCTTACTCATTATTAATTTCCAATGAAAATAATGGAGAACGTCAAAGAAGCTCAAAACAACTATTTTTCATCAATATTAAGTAGATTTCATGCTGGTTATTTTAGAATAAGCCTTTCTTTATGTAGCCAAGCGTTATTATGGAAAACATTAAGTGAGCCATCGGATGATATTCATAAGTTTAGAAATATTTTTCGAATGCTTCCTTCCACAGCTTTCATTCTTCTATGGTCTCTAGCTTTATTCTCACTAGCATCACTCTCTTTACTATATGTTCTTCGTGTCCTCTTTCATTTTGACATGGTTAAAAGTGAATTCTTGCACCATGTTGGAGTAAATTACCTTTACGCCCCGTGGATTTCGTGGCTTTTCTTGCTTCAAGCAACCCCATTCTTCAAACATGAAGGGGTTTGTTTTCTTGTACTTTGGTGGATCTTTATTGTACCTATAGTGGCTCTAGATATCAAGATATATGGACAATGGATTACAAAGGGGAAGCGCTTTCTATCAGGAGTCGCGAATCCCACTAGCCAATTATCGGTTATTGGGAATTTGGTAGGAGCAAGGGCAGCTGCTGAAATGGGATGGAATGAGAGTGCACTTTTGTTGTTTGCAATTGGAATGTCACATTATTTAGTGTTATTTGTGACACTCTATCAAAGGTTGCCAGCAAGTAGTACACTTCCAGCAATGCTAAGGCCAGTGTTCTTCTTGTTCTTAGCTGCTCCAAGCATGGCTAGCTTGGCATGGGATTCTATTTATGGAAAGTTTGATTCTTCATCCAAGATGCTCTTCTTCCTCTCCCTTTTCCTCTTCCTTTCACTGGTGAGCATTTAAAAGTACACGTAATTACAACATGTCATGATATTTATAAGGTTGTACATATTAGTAAGAGGTTGAGTTTTATATACTAGCGATATAAGAAAACTTTATACCATTAATATTACTTTAATTTATTTGTTATTGTTATAATAAATAACTTGTCTTATTTTCAAGACCATCAATCTTATATTCTAATATTCTAAACAAGCTTATTGCAGATATTCTTTAGGAGACTTGATAGTGTAAATGATGAAATGATTAAAATTAAGGATATCATTAAGGAGAAATTAAAATTTAAGTTTTAAATTTTTTTTATGTATTTTAATTTGACTATGCAAGAATTTTTTTTTAAAAAAAGTTGAGATTTCTAATTTTTGTGGTATGAAAGTAAATATGTGTATATTTCACAAATATGTTCTTTGATGAATCATATGCACTTAAATAAGACCAATATAATGTAAGAATTATTAAATATAAAAATATTGTAACGTTTTTTTGACTTGCTAAAAAGAAAGTAAACATATAAATTGAACAAATAAAATATTCTTTTTTTGGTTGAACAAACTACAATGAAAAGAATGTAGGAAGAGAATTTATTTATTCCTTCTTCTATATATACTAGGAGTGTTTTTTCTTTTTGGTCTGTTTTCTTTGAAAGAAGGAAAGTAAAAGATAAAGAAAAAGAGATTGATGTGGACCGTCTAAATTGACCTTATAAGTATTCAAGTACTAGTTGGCTTTTGCATTTTGCAAGATTTTGTAGTCGTCATTTTCTCCGTTGTACGACATGACGTTGTTGGCTACCAACCCTTCATTTCATAACCGTCACCGTCATCTTAAATATCCCATGAATCCTTTTTGTCAACCTTAGGCACCACTGAGATTTAGGAGTTGTCTACTTGTCTACTTGTCTTATCATGGATCTTGGATATAAATTCAGTAATTTTTGTCTAAATATTAAAGTAACTGGTAAAGTTATCATGTAAAGAGTAGATCATGAGTTCAAGTATTGAAAATAATCTCTAGCAGAAATACAAGATAAAATTATGTATAATAGACCCATGTGATTGAGCATTTCTTTGAATCCTGTGCATAGGAAAATCTTTAATGCACAAAGTTTGTCCTTTTTTTGTGTGTATTAAATTTTTTACTAAGTATATAAAAATTTAAAAATTGTACTTATTTGGAAATCAAATAATAAAGTAAGTGTTTAGTCCAACGACAGAAACGAAATCTATTTACTCAAGTTTTGTTGTCCTCTTTATATGTAGGGTTTGATTTTCTGTGTCAAAGGTGGATCCAGAATTTCAGGATTTTAGTATGCTAATTTCAAATATTAATAACTAATTTTAAAATTTAATGTACTAATATATTATTTGAGCAGAAGTTATTGGGTTCGACAGATCTCGTATGGGCGAGCTTCTGGCTATGCTCCTACCTTGGACACTTATAATACAGCTTTTTTTATAAATAAAAAAAATTGAGATCAATAGAAATTGATAAATTTTAAATCTTGAATTCGCTTTCGCTTAAAGTAATGTTGTATTTATGATGACTAAATGAACTGTTTCCTAATTTATTGTTGAAAATGTACGTACAGGTATCAAGACCAGCCTTATTTAAGAGATCAATGAGGAAATTTAATGTATCATGGTGGGCATATTCTTTCCCTATAACAGTGATGGCAATGGCATCAACAAAATATGCTCAAGAAATGAAGAATACAGCTTCACACATATTAATGCTGCTTCTTTCTGGACTATCAGTCATAGTATCACTTGTCTTGATGATTTTCACTGCATTTAATTCCAATTCACTTTTACCCAGCCATGCTGATGATTCAATGCACTGCACTAGTATTAATCAACGGTCCTCAATTGTATGATTGTGACTATTTTTTAATTAATTACTTAATAGTAAAGCTATTAAGGTCTAAGGAATAGTATAATTAGGCATTCCTTAATAATGACTTTTGTATGTACTATATTTCTGATCAAAGATGGATATATCTAAACTGTTTTAATTATAAGACGTTAATTCCTGTAGTGGATTTTATTTTTCCTTGTGGAGAAAATTATATGATACATGAAGATTGTGTTACTAGTCAATCTTTAAATTAGTAAGCCTATCAAAATGAGATTTGGTGCAGTGGTGAGATTGTTTCAACCTTAATCAGAGGTCTCAAACTCGAACCTTGGGTATAAAAAAAATCTCATTGGAGGTATCACCCCCGAATAGACCTTGCAGAGCGCAATCCAAATTTAATCGGAGTTTCAATAGGCTGACTCCAAACATATAGTTTTTTCTATGTTTCTTAAAAATGTCTAATTTTTTTGGACAGAGCATATATACAATTTTTTTGAGGAAATTATACTTATATCTTGATTAAATATATATTTTTTTCTTAAGAAATAACTGATTTGGTAGGATTATATTGAAATATAGTCAATTTAATATGTGTCTGAAGTATATTATCATATATTTAAAAAATTCAACAAAAAAAATTAAAATAACTGAAAAAAAGGGATAAAAATCAAAGTGATGGAGATCATCCAACTTAATTGATTTGGTTCTTATAACAGCTCAAATCTGGTGTACTTTTGCTATGTTCATTTGATTATTTATGACTTATGAGTATGGCTGATACAAGTCTCAAGAGGTTCCACAATGTTTTGTAATTGTTTAACTTGAACTGGAAGCCTAAAAGGGATGATCAAAGTCAATATTTTGAATATCATCATGCATGTTTTACCTCATTCAGTATTCATGATTCCAAATTCAGTACATAGCATGCATATTTTTCACATATGTATTGACTTATTATGCTTTTATGTATTACTAGCCATTTTCAAAAGGTCGTCCGTCTTATGGATAGTAACTCATAATCAACAGCTGATCTATATCTCGATTTAGAATTAAATTGGATCAGGACTTTTCTAACACATAACTTAATTAGTTCAATTTTCTTTTTTTTTAAAATCAATTCAAATTCAATCATGATCATTCCTATTAGAAATTAATCAGATATGCATATGAATATAATTCTAAGGCAGAATCTAAAATTAAGATATTGTGTGCACACAGTTGGACTCAACCAATACATTCCTTAAAGTAGCTTGTCCTTTACTGCTTATTTTGTTCTAGTATTTGTACTTTTTCTCGTTTTGTTGCTAAGTAGCAAATAGGCAGGCACCAAAAAGAAGAAAAAAGGGAAAAGCGCACATACCCACGCGCACAGTGAAAGCAACAATGCGGGGCCTAATTGGAGTAGGTCTTTGTGTACTTGCCCCCTTTGGCTGATATTTTGCTTACTGTCAACCATTCCCATTGGCAAGGCTATATAGTGGGAAAACGACCACTTGGACCTTTTTACCACTTCTTGACGACACTCAACTTATAACCTTAAAAAAGTTATTTTGATAGGATGTATTAGATATAATATAGAAAAATAGTCTCATAATAAATTTCGTGTAATTTTGAAGATAGATTTGGACATTGACGGATTCAAGATTAGAAGGTCATGGATGCTCACTTTCTTTAACGTAAAATTACTTGTCAAGAAGGATTTTTTTCTAAAAGCTTAATATTTTTAGAGTTTACTTAGTAAATGAATTAACAAAATACTAAAAATAGAAAAGTGGAGAAACAATAAATTGAAAAAATAAAAAGTAACAAATACTCCTAGTAGTATAAAAAGGAAGAGTAAAAATGGATTATTTTTACCAAGACTCAAACCCTCACCACTCAGAGCATCATCATGCACTTTTACTTTAGCCTGACAACCAACACATCTACTAGAGCTTTTGGTCTTTGGGTGCTCAAGAAAAGATTATATGAATTTTTCAATATTCTCTATATACATATACAAAAAAATTCTTGAGGTTAATAGGTGCTCAAACATATGATACTTAACATTTGGGTTCGCCCCTGAATTTAGGGAAATATGTATGTATGAAATTTTATTTTTACGTTGTGAAGATAGAAAGTGTAACATCCTGAAAATTTGTAAGCTAACATCCGAACTTTATATATATAAATTGGCGGCACCGATGCAGGACTATTTTTTGTATATAGGTGGAGAGTTCCTAGTTTATTCATAGTTTTATCAATTTCTAATACCCAATTGGTCAAACCTACTAGTATGTGAAGTGTACTCATTCCTACTTTTGTATGCAGATTCTAGACAGGGTTATCCTCACAACTAATGATGATTCTAGCAGAGATCCTAATCAGATTTGGTGATGAGATTCAGTGCATTCGGACCAGTACAAGTTCTATCTTTATTTGTAGTCTTTACTTAAAGTCAGAGACTGAGTTATATGTGTTATTTTGGAGTTGTATTAGATGTTTTTTATACTTATGACACCAGGTTTTGAAATTATAATTTATTATATTTCATTTCTTGTATTAGTGACTTGACTTCTCTCAATGGAGTCTCGTGTGGGTTCTACTTTTTTTCTTACACATCAGGCTAGGTGTTCTGAGGATGTGTGCTATCATGACCTCGATTTCTAGATCGTGACATTGAGCTTTTTTTAAATCTTGTGCTTGAGGGTCGAATAGTTCTCTGTATCATGTCCAACGTCTCCTGAGTGATAATCACATCTAGGGTCATCTCTATAAACTTTGTCCAAAGAATTAGCTAGTCTCTTCTGCAGGATGGAGCATATCCATTGCTTTCACCTTTCATGACGCTGAGTTTGTGATTCCTTCAATAGTGTAAATATTTTTATGAGACTTTTTGAAATTTAAATGGGAGAATTTTCCTTGATTGACTTGGTGGTTTTAATATTTCTTTTGTGCACAACTCTCGTAATAGAAATTTCTTCTTCTTTCTTGACTACACTTTCACATCATTAATTTCAATCATTTTTTCATTATCTCGTAATGTGATTTTTTTTATCTTGAAGTCATTCTCTAAAGCTTCTCCCACTTTGAATACCTCAATGAATTTTTATCCCATCATACACAATATTCTTTCATAGAATTCAAACTTTTGAATACGAATAAATATTTCAGTGATCTCAAATTCTGACAGGGGAGGTTGAAATCTTCCAACCTCTTTTCACCAACAAAGAGCGTATTCTCGATAGTTTTCTGTAGACTTCTGGTTGATTTTCTCCAAATAGTAAAGATCAGGGACAACTTCTATGTTATGTCCATATCTTTTAACAAAATCCTTTGTGAGTGCTTTCCAACACAACCATTATTTTGATTCTTGTTATGAAGATCACTCTAGGGCTTCTCCACTCAGACTTTGACTAAAATTCTTCATTTTTTTCAACTCCCACGAGTTGATCACAATAAGCTCTCAAATGAGTCAGTAGATTACTAGTTCTATCAAAAGTGTTGACCTTTGGTACCGTGAATCCTTTTGGAAACTCTAAGTCAAGATGGATGCATAAATCTTCATAATTCAACCCTGAAACATCTAAAGTATAGTGAAACCTTTTAATAGATTTCATAATTTTCTCCTTTAGGCTTTACCCGATCATTTCTTTTTTGGCACTCTACTCATTTTTCTTCTCTTCATAGTGGTTGGGTTCAATACATGTTAGATAAGGAGGGAATGATTCTGTGAATGCTGAGACATAAAAAGTGATTTTTAAAGGCATGGATTAAATGATAGGTGAATTGAACGTTTTGAATAGAGGTCTGATATATAGAAGATAATGTCTGAGAATTGTTGGTGTTTAAATTTTAAAGAGGAGGTGATGTTTGGTATGAAAAACTAACATGGTATGAGTTAAGAGTAGTTAAGTTAATGATATGCAATTTTTGAGTTAGAATGATATAAGGGTTATTTGGGATATTTTTTGTAGGGTTCAAAAATAGCAATAGAGTGGAGGCATTCTTTCTCTAAGAAAAAGAGTGTTGATCCTGTCGATTGCCCATCTGGTGTAACTTCTTGATCATGTCGATTGCCCATCGTATACAGACGACTTGTACCCCCACTTATATTAGTAGTGATACCTCTTTGATTATAGTTGGTTGGTGGTGCTACCGAAGACTAAGCTTTATCACCTCTCTTATCGTGTCTTCTCATTGGGCACTCATTCTGGAAGTGATTAGTCTGACCGCATCTATAGCAAGCATTTGTTCCCTCACAATATTCATCTAGGTGGAGTCTGCCACACTTGCCACATGGTGATTTTCCTCTCGAACCTTGAGTCACACTAGCTTGGGATCGAGAACCCATAATCAAGACTCTACTAGACACGGCTTCATAGACTCCCTAGGACACGTGAATTTTGTGCTTTGATATCAAGTTTTTCATGCCTCGGGAGGATACCCTTGGCGTGACCGACACTTAGAGACTATTGCTAGTCCCCAAGTGAACCACTCGGCCTCATCACATTTATTCAATCACCATCTAATAGTGAAATACATCAACAATCAAGAATAGCTCAATAGAAGATAATAATATAAATAACAGTCAAAGGTCAAAGGTCAAAGGTCAAAGGCTAACCAACTATCATTTCAACGGAAAAGACTAGTGTGAAAAAAACTAGTCAAAACAACATCCAATCACAACTCAATAATCTAGTCTATGAAGCCTTTAATCATCTTACTAAATGGTGAAAATGACAGGTCCATGGCTGTCTCAAAATAGAATAAAAGATTAAACTAAAATCTAGAAGAGAAACATGGTATCCTCCGAAAGCAGGGGAGGACTCACCAATCAACTGAATGCAAATGGGTCCTCAACGGGGTGCCTATTGATGATCGCTAATACCTGTCTCTGCATATTGAAAAGATGCAGGCCCAAATGGACGTCAGTATGTGGAATGTACGAGTATGTAAAATAATAGAATGAAACATGTACAGGTAGAATAACATTAACTCAAATAACTCAAATCAAGAAGTAGAAAACTCAATCAATATGTCAAGAGTCTAAAGTAACAATATTGTTAGACAATGACCACTCATATACCATCTAATCTAATCCACTCAAAGTACTATTAAGACCTATATGAGAGTTTCCCTAATCAACAATCATCACCAATGAGCTGGTGATGATACAACAAAGCGTGTCGTTATCACATCCATCCAATACCTTGTCAGAGTAAAGGACATTCCATCAGTGGATCCACAATCAATAACATCAAGTTCTCTTTTGGGGACAATAGGAAAATATCTGATTTTATGGTTCAATCCTCTCCTACACTGACTATGTAGTTATTGAGTTCGAGTTGGACTTACTCTTACTTAATTTGATGCTCAATACTCCTTCCAAGACTCAACATATTCATAAGACATCAATCCTATGGTTAACTTATTCAATTAGACTCATTTGACATTTGTCAACTCAATTCATCACACCAACTATCAACACTCTGGTAAGGAACATTCTTTTAGGATTAGTTCATGACTCATAAAGACTCGCTATCATCCATCATTCCAACTCATAATATTCAAGTACAAAAGTAGAGTTAAAACATTTATGAATTTTGTAGACTCTTCAAGCTCAAATCATACTCATGTATACCCATTTAAGTGTAATATGTAAAATAACAAGAATTCATTCTAGGGTTCATGTAGAAACATAAAAAATAAAATCATCTATTTCAAGTGTTTAATTCATAAAAGCTATCATTAATGCAAGATTATATAGGAATACATTAGGATTTAAGAAAACCTTTCAAGAAATATTCATGGAAGACTCAATTCGTTCACATCTTAATCTATCCAGGTTATGGGGCACATGGAAGAATATAATCCATGTTCTAGTTATCCTTACGTTTTTGGAAGATTTGAATTTTGGAATAGCTTGGAAGAACTCACAAGATTCTCTTGAAACTCTAGCCTTTTCTTTTCTTCTTAGCCTTAGTTTTAAAGATGAATTAGAGTAAATGATTGAAAATTCATGCTTAGGAACTGATATAGGGTCGAAAATGGCCTTAACACGACAAGATTCTAGTCTAGGATGGGTGAAAAAATGACTAAAATGCCCTTGTTTTTAAAACTGATCATCAAGTACCGTGACGGAGCAAGTCCGTGATGCAGACTTGTTCCATTTCAGTTTATTTTTTTGACGAAAAACTTAAAACGCGTACGAAAATTATTTTTCTATAAAATATCACATAAATCACATTCATTGAATGCATTTTATGGAAATCACACTTGTCCAGTGCATTTTATGAATAAAACTAAAAAATGAACTATGAAGGAGTAGATCTGTGATGTAGACCTGTCGCATACTCTTCTGATTGTGTGATTTTGCTTCGAATAAGTCATCTTTAGATTCGGTTGACCTAAAATTAAATCGAGACCACTTTCTCATGCAATTTTTTTCCTTGATCGATATTTTGACATCAGATTCGCCAAAAAAAATTGGGATGATATGTTATTTGAGAAATCTTTTTTCTAGGGGTACTTTGATAATTTTCAAGGTGTAATAGAAATTTTAGGAAATCTTTTTGAAAGAAATGATTAGTACATCTCCAAATGAAGCAACATATTCATACAAAGTAGTTATATCATGTAGTATATAAACAATTATTATATGTCCTAAATAGATATGTGACTCTTTATGCCAATGGTAGTCCTAATGATTTGAAGGATGTATTACACAATTTAAACGTTCTATTGCCAAAAAAAAATTGTATATAAGCTTTATAAATAAATTGAATGAGGGATACATAATAAGAAAAAAGGAATATAAATAATCAGTCCCACGCAGAAGTACAATCCTAAACTAAGCCTTCGTGAAAGATCTCTCCTTCTTCAGACTTCTCGACATCTCCGAACGTCTTTGGATGAAGTAGTATCTCGTCAAGATCCATTTTTGGTTGGAAAAAACTATTAAAATAAACTCTCAATCTCGAGGAACAATGGTTTGCCAAATGATGTATACGACATAGTTATAAATGGGTTGTATACACTTGGTATACATCCAATATACAAGAGATACATGTTTACATACACTGATATACTGTATTGTATACATAGTGATTTACATAAGCGGAATTGGGCCAGAAAAGCCCAAGAGCAGCAGTTTGGCCCAAGTAACTGGTCTAGAAGTACAAAAATCAGACTTGGGCCTAATTCCTTCTCTTTTCTTATTGGGACAATTACATATATGAACAATAAAAAAGTTAATTTACATAAAATATAGAAAAAATTAGATGATATAGCAAACAATGATATGTATTTAGAGTGTTTAGCTATAGTTTAAAATATTTATCTTATATGGATATAGTTT
>JBCEWC010009632.1:0-18521 GCA_038996855.1 Solanum aculeatissimum
CTTACATCCACCAAAATATACTACAAATGCCTACTGAAATTTGAACGTACTCCTATTCCTCCTTGAACCTGATTCTTGTACCTAAGCCCATTTAACATGTGTAGATTTTATTCTAGTATAAGTTGTTCTGAAGTTGGAGACTTACAACTCATTGATGGCAGCAGGACTTTTTCCGAAGCGGTAGACATTCTATAATCTGTGTAAACAGGATGTGTAGATTTTATTCTAGTATAAGTTGTTCTGAAGTTGGAGACTTACAACTCATAGATGGCAGCAAAAGTTTTTTCGAAGCGGTAGACATTCTGTAATCTGTGTAAACAGGAGGAAAACATTATGTAATCTGCATAAACAGGAGAGAAGGTGAAGAAGGTGAGGGAGGATGCAGGGTTGAAAGAGCAAAAAGTGCAGAAAAGAAAGTGTGAGCAAAGTAAACGATGGGGAAAATTGAATGGAATGTGCGAGGAATACCTGGTTTGCAGAATAGTTGGTAGATGTTGCGTGGGGAAGAAGATCGCAGTGGGTGCTTATATAGAGTAAAGTGGTGGCCTTTCGGGTCGTAGGGGCGGGAGGTGCAACGATCATGAGTAAGCACCCGTTGATTTGAAAGAGGTTGGGGCACGTCATTTGGGAAAAGAGTTGTTTGCGCGAGAGGGCAGGACTATAGAAGAAGAGTCCGTTAGTGTTAATGTAAGAGGATAAAAAGGTAATTTAAGGAAATTTTAGAGGGAAAAAAAGTAATTTGACATTGGAGATTTTAGGGTTCATGCTTTTAAGGTAATATAGATAGATATATGATATGATATCCAAATCCAAATGCCTTTTAGCATACACAAGTTGAAGGTCTCAAATATTTAAGGTCACTTTTCCAATATTTTCTTTTTAGTAATTTTGAGGAGAATTTTTTATTTTTTTGGGTTTATTTTCCTTTATGTTCCCGGACCATAGACTGATGTGGTCTTAAAGCTTTGACAGCCACAGATTTTATAGAACATACAAGATCTATATCGAAAATTCTTTGCTGGGGACATAGAACATTAACATATGAGGTTGACAGATATTATCCACTCTACAAGTACACTTGATATACAAGTTTAGTACATCAGTTGATTACATAATGCACTGAAACAAGCAGAAACACTGAAATGAACACCACTAATGGCACGGCGCTTATTACAAAGGAACTCTAAAGTTGACATGAATATTGTGAACAAACCTCAGACATAAGAAAGTAGAATCTTGAAGTAGACAATAATGTATATAGAAAGCGAGAACAGCGCAAACACATGTTGCCAGAAGAGCAGTGCTGAAGCTTCTCTGACTGCATAACCTCTCAAGCTAGCAACTGCTCCCAACAAGATGGCACTTGGTGTTGTGTACTGCAGCAAAAGAACGAATCGGAACATCTGATCATCAGGGATTAAAAAGTTCAGTTGATCAGCCAAATAGATAACCCCTGTTCCCAGCAAAGGAAGGACCAAAAGTCTAGCAACGGTGATGCCAACGGTGGTTCGAACCCCAAGTTCAGATTCATTTGGACCCTCAGCAAGCATTCCTCCTAGAATCAGCATAACTGAAGGCACCATAGCTTGAGCTAGTATATTTAAACTGTCCGTGATGAACTCAAGAGGAGCATCATTACCATAAACAACAGATTTAACATGTGGAACCATCCCAACAATAAAAGCCAACAATATAGCAAACATCGGAGGTTGGAGAACATGGCGAACTGGAGTTTGTTCAGCAACAATTCTTAATTTTCTAACCATCCGAGGCTCCGCTAAACATCTAATAGATTTTGGAGTCCTTGAAGCTGGCGCTTCCTCTAAACTATCAGGGTCTGGAATGGAACTCTGTGAAAGGGTTGAGAAACTCGTAAAAACCTGCGCAATAAAGGGTGTCTTGCAATGCTCAGTTTCTTTATCTTCCATACCAGGCCACTCAGCTTCCACTAGAAGTGGCCTGCTTAGATCATTACTAGATAGTGGCTCCTGAATCTCACCACCCCTGTCAACAACATCAAAGTATTCTATTGGGGGTTCCATCATATGGTAAACAAGAGAGTAAACGAGCAGGACCGCCACCCATTGAGCAAACGATACATAAGACACACCAGTCGTGTAGCAATTTGGACCAAAAGGATTGTCACTAGTATGACATACTGATCCAACAATGGCAAGAGGCAGATTGCCCGTATTCCCAAAAGCAGTAGCGATGATAGTAAACCTAAAGTACTCTGGAGGTGGCTTGCAAATTTTCGCTACCAAGTACCCTAAAAGACAACCAATTGCAGTACTGAGAAGTACATTAGCTGGTATAAACCACCAGCGCACAAAATTCTTGACAGTAATAGTCTCACCAAGGTAAATAAAGATAGTGCAAGGCAAGAAGAGAACAAATACAAGCTTGCTAAGAAGTTTAAAAGTAGCTTTAGGAACTAATTGGGTTCCTGGATGTGCAAGAATCAGACCAATAACAGTTAGACATAAGAGTTTCAACAATGGCAGAACAGCATACTCAAGGTAATGACTACTATAATACATATTGACCTGACTATAAGAATATGGGGGTTCCATTTTTTAGCTTGAAACCACAAAGGAAGCCTCCAGAACCTCTATCAAAACCCCAAAATCAGTTGCAGTTCTAATCAAAGATTGAATCTTTACTCAAGAAGACCTTCAGATTTGAACAATACAGATAACCCCAATTCAGAAAATTACAAGTTACCAATAATATTTTGGTAACAATTTAAAATACAGCTTAAATCCAAGAATCTGGTAATAGGATTCTTGGAAAAAGTCAAACTGCTAAAATATGCAAGTAACAAAGAGAAGAGCAAGAAATCCCCAACATGAATAAGTTGAAAATAGAAATAAAAATGATGTTTTAAGACAACAAATACTTGTCTTAGGCAATATGAAGAAGCAGCTGCTGAGCTGAGTTGCAGATGGAACCTCTTCAGTGGTAGAGAGAAAGAGAGAGAGGCTTCTCCAAACAGAGCGAAGAGAAAGACGAAATTATCAACTAACTACTCTATGATTGAACCAATTAGGTGCACTGTGTCATTTACTTTTACCCCTCCCAATTAGTCGAGGAGGTAAGGATGATTGTTAAAGCAAAAAATTAATAAGGTATGTAATTTGATTAAACTCTTGTCTTAGATATTCTTTGAATTTAAGAAAGAATTTTAAAATTATTTTTAATAATTTAAAAATATTTTATGTCTTTCTTATTTCTTAAATTGATAATTAATTTGAAATAATTATTTTTAATAATTCTGATAATTAAATTTGGACAGAGAAAATACTAACTAATTTCGAAAAGATTAATGCCTCGACCGGGGTAGGAATCTATTTTACTCCCTTTTCATTCAATTTATTGCTCCGTACATGTCAAATTAATACTCTCTGTAATTCATATACTATTAAATAAATTACTGAGAATTTTTTCTTACGGTGTGTTTAATATATAAAAAAATAATTTTTCTAAAAAAATATCTTTTTAAAAAATAAGTGATTTTTTATTAATTTTTAATAATTAATAAAAAAATAAAAAATATTATTTTAAAATAGTTATATATTATCTAACAAATTACTACTATCTCTGTCCATCTTTACTTGACCCCTATTGATTTGACACAGAAATTAAGAAAATAGTAAATAATAGAAATGAGATGGTCGAGGAATGGGGTGTGCGATGAACAAACAATAAATTTGGAATGACAATTAAGCAACTTATTTTCCTATTTTAATTAGAAAAGTCATTTTTCTTAAAATTTCCTAGAGAAATTATTTTTCAAATATTTTGATCAACAAAATATAGAAAAAAATTGAAAAACCTCCCTGCCAAACAAACCTAATTCAAAATACGTAAATTTTTCAAAACTCAAAAAAAATATTGGACTTTATTTTAATTATATATATTTAATTTTTTAAAATAAGGTCCTTATTATTTTATATTTTTAAAAAATAATAAAAAAGATAATAATGTAAAGTAGTTTTTATTTTGTGAACTTAGATATTTTTTTAATAAATAAGTGGCCTTATTGGATTAATTATGTTTTGTATACATAGAAGATATACTTGGCATCTTCCAGAAGATTATAACTACATGAAATGCCTACATGTGAAATTCTGACTTTTCCAAATGACAGCATCAAGGTGGCCCACTTAAATATTCTTGAATCTGCTCCAAAAATAAAATAAAAAAACACTATTTGAAAGGGAAAAAAAAGGAATATATATTCCCTCGACATTTTTTTTGTCCGTCTAAAAAAGAATATTATATTATTTTAATTAAAAATAATTTAACTTTAAAATTCTTCTTTTACCTTTAATGAAATAATCTTCAACCACATAAATATCTAAAAATAATTTTAGACCACAAATTTAAAAAAAATAATCTAAATACCATACTAAGTCTATACAAAATGAGACGGAGGAAGTATTAATTATTGGAAAAATAATATAACTAACCAAACATATGATGTGTATTAACATTATACAATTATAGTTTGAAAAAATTACAATTTATAATTATAGTTAAAATTTTGTTGATATAGTTAGGGTTTTGTTGATACTCTCTCATGCCTCTCTCCTCTCTCTCTCAGCAGTTTCTTGTCAGATATACAATTATATATGTATATTAGCTGCATATATATAATTATTTTAATAGATATACATAGTCAATTCGACATATATATATGTATATATATACAATTCACCTCTCTGTCATCTCTCCTCCCTCAACCAATCTCGCTTGTCAGATATACAAATACATATGTATATTAGTTACACATATACAATTATTTGGCAGATATATACATACAATTTGACAAATATCCATATACAATTCGTCTTTCTCCTCTCTCTCTCGAATCTCGCTCACCTCTCTTCAGGTCATATAACCAAGATTATATCATGTAATTATGTAAAATATAACTATTTGACCATATTAAATTTCAAGTTTATGTCATTTATAAAAATTTCTCTTAATTATTGCCCACCACGACCCAGATGACTCCATGGAAAAAACAATTGAAACAAACTTCACATTAATTTTCCCATCATTTGTCACGTATGTGTTGGAGTTAGGTGAGTTGTCCAATTTTGTTATATAAATTAATTTATTTTTAGTATTAGTGAAGCAATTTTTTCTTATTTTTAATCCTTGGAAGGAAGAACAAGTACTAAATTAGTATAGGCAATCAATTGATCGAGGGCGACGTGATGGAAACCTTAAAATTAAAAAAAGGGTGACACACAATTAAAACGATGCCCAAAAAAATTTCAACCGTGTACTATTTCTTTTCGTTCCTTTTTACTCGTTCCTTAATGATATAATATTATGATAAGTATATAAATAGAAAAGGATATTAACGTACATCATTTGGGTGAAGCATAAATCATATATAACGTAATTTGTATAATTTTTCCAAATTTCAAGAGTGATAAATTCATCTAAGAATCGGAAAAAGATGGTCTTTTAAGACATTCAAAAGACAACCCCAGCTTTATTACTAGCCAAATCAACTTGTTAGAGAGATTTTGGCAAAGATATTTGAAGGAAAAAAGACAAATATATGGAATGCACGTGTTTAGTACCTAGGAAAAATGTTTTTGAAATTTTCTGTCTTCAGCTGTCAAAATATCTTAGGAAACACAGGGGCGAATCTATAGGTAGGAATTGGGGTGTCACGGTACCTGATGACTTTGTTAAGAATTTTGTATTTACATGTATATACTTATAAAAATTTATTATATATCTAACTTAGATCCAATGATGAATGGTGTAACTAGCAAAAGACTTTATGTTTAACTTCAATGTCAAGGGTTCAAACTCTACTATTAGCGTTTTTTAAAGCTTTAGCTCTTTCAATTTTTTTTCCTTTTTATTAATGTGTGGACTTCAATTTTTCTTTTTTAACCCCATTAGTTCTTCTTAATTTGCTAACACTTATTAATCTAATTAATTAATTTTTTATTTTACTTAGTTCTTGATTTTTTTATTTATTTTCCCTTTCACTAAGTATTAATCTCTATATTAACTTTGATCAGTATTAAATATCGAATGCCACATAAATATTACTAAAAATATATTCAAATAATATTAATATTTTGAAAACACAAGTTTTAAAAATAATGGATATTATTATGTTAGAACTTTTGAATTCAAATGTTCTTTCGATCTTTTAATGATGTTTGCTTTAAGTAAAGATAATTGGGTTTAAAGCTATAACTTCTTATTTTTTCTCTCAACTATATAGTATTAGATGATTATACAAGTTCAAATTTTTAACGTAATAAATTTCTTATTTTATCAAAGTTTTAGTGAATAATGTCTTATCAAAATATCTAAAACAAAAAAAGTTTATATACTTAACTGATTTATTTATAAAAATTTAAAAAAAATAATAACCCAAATTATAACTCAAAATTGAAGAAACTGATCCGCTTATCTTATTTAGACGATATGATATCTGTAACCTCTAAATCCTGAATCCGCCTCTGATCACTCAAACATATTGACTAAAAAACTGTTGGGAGAGCAGGAGTCATTTCATGTTGATTGCGTCTTCTCCCGATTGATCACCTACAATTTTTTATGACTTTTACTTTTAACTTGATACACTGCCTATGTTCCCTTTACATCCCTACCCAGCCACCCTTACCATGCTCCATTGTCTTCGTTAAAATATTTTTCATCGTATCAAATATATTCATGGACTTTATTACTTGTTTGTGTAATATATTATAAATACAATAAATAACAGTTAAAAATAAAATGATAAAAAAATATATTCAGGCTGAAGCGCGGATATCTCACTTTCTTTGAGAAGATTCAAGTCCAATGCAGCATAATCTACACCGATTCAAGAGAGTACAATATTTTTCACACTTTTTATTTTTCTTGTATATCCCTCGCAAAAGGGAAGAAACACCTCTATTTATAGGTGACGGATTCTTCCTTATCTTGAATTAAATAAAATGGGTAATGATGTAGGTAAATGAGTGGATAAATTATGTGTTAGAGGTTACATGACACTAATTATGATCATATGAGTTACAAGAAACGAAATGATCATAACAGTTACAAGAACTAATAATTATTTCTATCACAATTTATACTCACTAAAATATGTACTTAATATTTTATTTTAATATTAAAATGAATATACATCAACATTTCACGATAGGTTGATATAAGTTAATTGAAGTTACATATTTTGACCAAACAACTATTTGGTAAGCCCAACTTTTTTATACTCGTCATTGAGACCATCTAGCCCAATATATTGATAGCCCATTAAATTTGTTCGTAAATTTTATTGAGAAAATTTTGAAAAAATAAAAATCAAAATACTTGACACTTGAAAATATGAACAAAAGTTTTTTTAAATTTTGAAGCGGAAGTGTATAGGGACATTTTAATCATGTATCTAGATGTTCAATTACAATAAATCATAAATCAAGTGTTTACGTAAAATTTATTCACATATTCAACCAAAATACTTTCATTTTTATTATTGTATTTTCAAATGCATATACCATTTGATTTGGCATAAATATTAGATGGGGTTAAATTTTTACTAGTATAGACAACACTGACACTCCTTTCATGCTTCATTGTAATATCTGTCTTAAAGGAAACATCTATACAAGAGAGGATTTCAACATGTCAACTTTTTGACATTGAGGGCTTGTTTGAAAAGTTATTTTGGTAATTAGATTTGATGTAATTGTAACAATACTGTCTAGTGTCTGGCCTATTTAGTTAGATAGGTAATTACACAATCAATAAGTAATTGGGTGCAATTGACAGAGCGTAATTACACTTTCTAATTTACAAGGAGGAGGGGATTGTGAATTGTAGATAATTACATGGTATGATATGATTAAAAATCATTTACTTTTTATTTTCTTTTATTTTTATTTCTAATTATTCTAAATTCTTTTTATTTTATTATTTTAATATTTTTTGAAAATATATTTTATTTATAATATTTATTTTTCATTTCCTTCTCGTCTTTACTTCATGCGATTCCATGCAATTTTTTTATTATCTTATTTATTTATTTCATGTTTATTTTTCTCATTAGTACAATTTTATTAGTATTTTAATTTTTAAATTAAAGTTGATCTGAATTCATTGTTGAATAAAGTTATAAACTTGTGTTTTTCTTTAAATCATATTTATGTCCATTATGTTGAACTTTGATATAGAAGTATTATGTTAAATTTTTTATTTTGAATTTAGAACTTATTTTATATTTTTAACTTCATTTGTGTAAGTAGTATATGACTTGATATTTTACACTACAAACTATTTATTTTTTAGTGTAATTTGATAGATTATCTTTTTTCTTAAATATTTTAATAATTATGCTATGACATTATATTTATAATATTTATATTTTTCTCAAACATTGTGTTTCATATGTTCGTATAAAATTTAAATTTTAACTTTTATGATTAATTTAATTAAAATATAAATTATTTTTTTATAGTATTAGTTAAGAACGTGTGTTTACTAATTAGTATATTTTCAAACGACAATATTTCTCTTAAATATTTAATTTAATATTACTTATAAAACTTCTTATTTTCAATAATGTAAATTTTTAATTTTAGATAATTAATTTTTATTTTTAAAATTTAATATAACCTTATAATTACACTTATAATTATATTGTGGCAAATAAATAGGACATGATAATTACTAAAGTAATACTTACTATCCCAATAATCACATCAATTTTAATTACCAAATGATTTTTCAAACAAACCCTAAATGAAAATCTAAGAATATTTAAGTCTTTCAAAGTTTTTGTAAGTTTACTTTAGATGTAGGCCCTTAGTTTTGCACGGAGAGAGTATCGTCCATTTGATTGCTATATATGTCAAATGTGGGTCCTTAGTTTCATTTATGTGTTTTTAAAATTTGCTATGCTATAAATGTAAATATTTTTTATTTTTTTTGTATTGGACATAAATATTATATGCTATCTTTGTTCAATTTTTACTTGATTATTATTTTAAAATAAATTTTTATCTAATTATTTTTTCATATTTTATTTTTTATATTATTTTTATATAATTATTTATTTATTGAATTAACTTTTAAGATCTAATACCTAATATTATTTAATAGTGATAGCATAATAATATAATCATATCAATTAATATTGTCTTAATGGAAGTGTTAATTTTAAATATGACAAGTAAAAATAAACGGTAAATGCACTTCAAAGTACTAAAAAAGGTATTTGTAGAAATGAATAAAATATAAGAAGAATCAACAATATGAATCGAGTAAGATGCTATTTTTTGATTGGCTGGCAATTCATATTAATTAGTTATATTTATTAAAGTAAATAAATATTATTTTGTATTTTACTCTCATATTAAAAACAAAATTTACTCTTTTACCTATTTATTAGATCAAATTTAGAAAAAAATATTATTTACGTACTCATCCTAAGTAACTATATAAAATAATAACCCAAATTTAATTTTTTTAAGATATAATTAATAGAGTTGATATTGGTAAAATAAAATGTTAATAAATACTTTTCTAAAATATGTGTCCAAGTTACAAACTAAAGAAAAACACCTAATAAGATTTTACTTTTACTAGGGATAAACACAATTCACTATTAAATAATACATAATAATTAGTTATTCAATTGATTTGATATTTTATGATTTATTTTTATAAAAAATTTAAACCTACCTAGCCTACAAGTTTAATTAAAGAAATCTAATAATCATCTAGTACTATTTGATTCAATTGTTACTTTTAGACGAAATTCACTAATAACCCTAACATCAAATGTAAGGTTGAAAAATATTCTTTTTGATATTTACTATACATTTAGACAATCAAAAATCTAGAATTAATTTATAGCATCATGATCAATCGATTATGTATATATCTATATAAAAAATAATTTGTGTGTATTTTTTTCTATATTTATCCTAATTATTATTTCGGCAAAAACATATTAATAATCTAATTTTAGTTTTTATAATATTAGACCCATATTAACACGAACCATTTTTCCTAATATCAAACATAAGATAAAACCAAAAGCAAGGAAGAAAAAAGTGTGTTTGTATATTTTTCTAAATCATACTAAGTTCATACAAGTGATGCATTTAATATTTGTCTATCTTTTACCTTTACGCAGAACTTAGAAGAACTCGTCTCATCGCATATTGGTTGTTCACATTACTATAAATTATTTATTTAATTTATAACATAAAAATTAATTAATTTTTTTATTTTACTTTTACTATTAGTTTCCTTTGAAAGTATAAATAAAGTTGTAAGTTTTAGAAGATAAATTAGTAAAATTATTTTAATTATTTATGATTATTTAAGATGAGTATAAAGAAGAAAATGGAAAACTTTTATGGAAGGGAGAGTAACAAATCTTTTTTGTCATGTCATCTCACAATCCACACGTCCGTACATGTGCTTTTCCTTTGGCCATGGCATAGTATAGGTCCACAATAAATAAATTGTTTATATCTTTTATGATTTCAAATTAATGGACTTTATAAAATGCAAGAAAATATATATATATATATTTTAGAATTATCGTTCTTTTTAATGAAATTTTCAATTACTTTTAAATCTTTAAATAATCATTATCTCTACTTTTAAAAAGAGTTTAAAAAAATAAATATTGACAAATCACCGTCTTTAAATATTTTTCTTAAAGACAAAGGTGGGAAGTACAGACATTGCATGAAAATGACGTTATCTTTTACTTAGCTGTTTCCTTCCAAATTTTGATTACTTTGGCACATCAAGTAAAAACGTTAAATGCGTAAGCTTTAATAAGAAGGCATCTTAAAGGTGCAACCCTAATAATTTACATATTAGATGAACGAAAATTCGAATTATTTTTCTCAGCAATAACGGAAATTTAATGAAAGATTAGGTGAAGTAAATTACGTGTAACGTACATGTAGAGTAAGACTTGAGTTCAATTGATTAAATACATATATATAATAAAATTACATAGATTCAAAATCCAGAATTCGTCTCTACCTCACTAGACAATATCCCACAGCACTAATAACTTACTTAACTTGAAGAACAAATTTGGCCATTTCCATGAGTTGCTGCACGAAGAAGTAAGTTGAGAAGGGCAGACTCAAAGAAATGATCCCTAGCATCCCTAGAGCCAAAGCTGGCCTAGTCTCCATCAAATACATCTGCAACAATCCTATAACTTCACAAACGTCCTCGTTGTAATGCGCAAAGTACTTCTTCTCCCATCCCATCCAATTCGAAGGCGGTCCTGAGTTCCCAGTTTCCAACAACTTCATCTCTTTAATACGCATTCTCAGGACAATCATGTTTTCATCTACAATATTGCTTCTGCTTCCACCGTGATTATGTCGATCAAATCTTGCATTCACCACTCGCTTCGTCACCTTTATAAATTTCATCGGCAGAGTTGTCTTTAGAAACTTTCTAGAGCTCAGAAGATTAGAAATTGATGAAGTCATTTTGTATTTGGTATATGGATGATTGTGAAGTATATATATAGAGAGATGGTTAAGGATTAAGTTTTGTGTTCGGAAATTACTTAGCCTTATAAGTGAAGGAGTCGGCCCAACGCGTTGGGACTATACGCGTAGCCGCGCGACAGGGACGGGCGCTGAGCATAGATAATTTATAAGGAGAATATTACGGTTGATGATTCTTTTGATTTGCCCCAAATCTGTCTTGTAATTCAAGGGGTGGGACATTCGGGTTTAATTGCATTGTTTTTTTACTGAAAGCTACGTATCTAAATGTTTTTAAAAAAATAAATAATTGTACTTCCTTTGTCCCCATTTTTATTTATTATAATATAATTTTCTTTTTCTGAGTTACACGATATGAATTTTGATAAATTATTTAAAATGTATTTTTCATCATATTGGTATGAAAGTTTTCAATTTATATTACTCCCTCATTTTCAAAAAGAATGGTTTAGTTTAACTTGAAATGAAATTTACGAGAATAATGAAGACTTTTCAATCTTGTAGTCCTAAATTAAAATTATGTCAAATGTACAGTCATGTGAAAAGTTGAAACTAAAGTTTTTTCAAAAAAAAGAAATGAGTTATTCTTTTTTAAATAGACCAAAAAAGAAAGTAGGTCATTTTTTTAAAATGGAGGGAGTATTTTTTTTTATAATTTCTAGATATTTAAAATTTTATTTTAAAAAATTGAATTAATATAATCTAATTTAGCTTTAAAAAAATAATTAAATTGACTTTATAAAAATGCCGCATGACAACTAAAAAGGAATGGATGGAATATAAGTGTAGCTTAACGAATGTGAAACTGGTTACTCCCTCTGTTGCAATTTGTTTATTCTATTTTGATTTGACACAGAGTTTAAGAAAGTAAAAAAAAAATAAAAATTAAATCTTGTAGTCTTAAATTAAAAATATGTCAAATGTATCAAAATATCATTATTTTATCTTATGATTAAACATGTCATAATAAGGAAAGTTTGAATTAAAGAATTTCAACTAAGAAAAGGGAAAAGGAAGAGACAAGAGTATTATTTTTTAAATGAACTAAGAAAGAAAGTAGAATAAATAAATTAAACTATCACTTTTACCTTGTAATTTACTTAAATATTAATCAAATTAAGATTGCGTAATACTTTTTTTATCACCAAGGAATAGAATAATTAATGATTTGATTGCTTATACAGGAAAGATCAAGTTGATGAAGAATTCCTTCATTAGACCTTGATAATTAAACCCAAATTATAAGATGGCTGAACGTGATTAATATGACATTAGTGGGTTTACCAGGAAAAAAAAAATAGGGCCAGATACAACATTCTGATTTTGTCAAAAGTAAAAAAAAAAAAAAAACAGTGTTTACTGTATAAATAATATAAACTTTCATCTGAGGGATTCAGATGAATTCCCTGATCAGGAATAGCTTCGCCCTGCGTGTCATACGCTTAATATGTGGGGTTGAATTTTCATTTTCACAAGCTAATTTTATTGAAATTCGTTTTGTTGAACATATTTTAATTTTCAATATTCAAGTTATTTTCTCTTATTTAATTTATTATTTTGGAATTATTTCTTTTTTTAATACGTGTAGATCAATATTTTCATTTTAATTGAATTTGTGTTGTGTTAAGAACATGAATTTTATTCACGACCTTGTTAAAAAAATTATACCATCATGCATGTTATTTAAAAAAGCAGTACAAATATATATCGTCAATTTTTAGCTCAAGGAGAAATGAACAGTGATATTCTATGGTAGCACTTAAATGTCGTGATGGGCAAAAATGAGGGTTGAATATGACTCTACAGGCCGAAGCAGGTAGCCGCAATATAAATAGATGTACACTAGGACGACTATGTAATCAATTACTTCCTCGTGAAAAAATAATTTATTTTTCTTTTTGGTCTGTTTCAAAAAAAAAAATTAGATAAAATTTTAATTTTAATCTCAACTTTTTAGGTGAAATATTTAAGGTGATACGTTTAACATAACTTCAATTTAGGATAATGAGATTGAAAAGTTTTTTTTATATTTTAAAATTTCGTGTCAAATTAAATCAGGTCATTCTTTTTTAAAGGACGGAATATATATGTTATACTTTGTTTGTTCTATTTTATGTGATATTTTTTGACTTGACAAATTATTTTTTTTAAAAAAGTACTCCCTTTATTCTATTTTATGTGGCAGAGTCTATTTGGCATGATGTTTAACAAAAAAAAGAAAGATTTTTGAAACTTGTGGTCTAAAATTATCTGTAGATATTTGTGTGGTTCAAAATCATTTCATTAAGGGTCAAAAGAAAATTTTAAAGTTAAATTATTTCTAATTCTTGTAAGGTGTCATTCTTTTTAGTAGGGTGTGTATCGGTCGGTTCGATTTTATACATTATTGGTTCAATTTTCAATTTTTAAATATACTAAACCAATAAAATATTTTTTTTCAATTTTCGATTTATCGATAAGTCTTTAACGCTTCGGTTTACCCGTTAAGAATGATAATGATAATTTGCATTAATAAAAAATGGATAGAGTACGAAGACTATATATGTTTATAAACTTGCAAAAGATATAATTAATTAATTACAAACTAAAATGGATAATTAACCACTTAAGTACTATAAAAATTAAAATATGTAAAGTATTGCTATAGTGTCTTATTACTAATATTTAATATTTATAAAAGGGTAAAAATTGATATCGAATCGATAACTCATTAATCTTTTTCTTTAAAACCATTAAAAACCCGATAACCTAATAAATCAATAACATTTTTATCGATTCGTTTTATTGGTCGGTTTGATTTTTGTACACCCCTACTTTTTGGGACGAAATAAAAAAGAAATGGTGTCATATAAAATGGGACGGAAGAAGTAAGATTTTTGAAACTTGTGATCTAAAATAATTTTTAAATATTTATGTGATTGAGAATTATTTCAATACGAGTAAATGATAAATTTTAAAATTAAATTTTTTCTTATTATAATATAGTAACATTCTTTTGAGCGCGACTAAAAAAAATGACACAAAATGAGTCCGACCATATTGCTAAATTTGGTGATTCTTGTGGTATAACATGAAACCCACGAGAATATTGAGGAGACACAAAACCAATGCATGTTTTTAGAAACTTTAAAGTGCTTGATAAAAATTTCGACCTTATTATATGTATCGTATATAAAAAAATGACATCCACATTTAATTAAGTTGCGATAAAATCATCATTCAACAAAGAATATCACAAATATAGCAAGACTTTGATGGAATTGGCAGCTAAATAGTTTAGATTCATGAACTAATTAAAGATATGAGGAATTTTTTTTTTTTTTTGGACAAGGATGATACTTATTGCTAATCCACCAACCTCCACCCCTCCACTAGTGGGCATAGTTAGAAGATTAACTTAATTAGGGTTTGGCTTAACTTAATTAATTGCTTTAATTAGTCCATACTACTCTACTTTTATATTAAGATTTTTTTTTTACTTAAATACAAAAAATAAATTTAAAACTCAGTTGCTATGTTACTTTCCCAAAATTTGTAACCCACATAATTCAAATTCTCATTATCCATTTGCATCCACGCACACCTAATTACATATGCACAAAACATATTACATAGTGACAACATGATAAATCATTTGCCCCTCTTTTATTGAAAAAGTTACTCATCTGCTTCAAAAAGAATGATCTGATTTGACTTGTTTATATCTTGTTGTCCTAAACTAAAGTTATATCAAATATATCAAAATATCTTATAATCTTGTAGCCTTAAACAAACCAAGTGGAAAACAAAATTAAAATATCATTCTTTTTTAAACAGACTAAAAAAAAACAGATCATTTTTTTTTAAAACGAAAGAGGTATATCATATTACTCTTTCATCATACTATTAGTTCGTATATGCTCCATCGTCATAAAAGGTTTTTCTTCTTCTTCTCATGTTCTCCCTTAACATTATTCCTACCTATAATAATATGAACTAATTGGTAGCTTAACTCGCTCAAATAAGTAAAAAGGGACAAAATTTTAATTACTTTCTTCGTCTCAATTTATTTGTCATGTTAAAGTTTGACACAATCCTTAAGAAAAATTAATTAGGAGTGTTGTTTGACTAATATACCCCTTATAAATAATTAAACTTTTATTTATATATGAGTATCTTAATTCTAGAGTAATTAATGCTAAGGACAAAGTTGAGAAAAATAATTAAATTCTCTATTGATTATTCAAATGAACAATTACTTTGGGATAACTATTTTTAGTATACATGACAAATAAATTGGAACGGAGGGAATATTATGTATTACGTTTATATATATATGGATTCATTTTGGGAATATAAAATACAATTACCAAATTAAACCTACACTATGTCGATAAAATTAATATGAATAAAACCTAGCTAGCTGTTCACCAAATTAAACACATCAACCAAGATGAACGGTCGATAAGACGCCAGTTGTCAAATGGATGAAATGAGAGAAAATCATGGCCGTTGAAGCTGGAACACTGATGATGAGAAGGATTAACATACCAAGAGACAAACAAGGCCTTGTACTTAACAATTGGATTTGTAAACACCCAACCAAATTACAAATTAACTCATCATAATTAGCATAATACTGTTTCTCCCATTCCATCCACTCTGCTGGTGGCTCATAATTTCTCTCAATTACCTTCATTTCATGAACTCTCTTCCTTAATATAATCATGCTTTCGTCCACTAATCTTCCCCGATAATCCCAATCACAAGAATCATTATGCCAAGCAGAAATCTTACCCTTTAACCTTCTCATGGGACGAAGCAATTTTTTGGGATTAGAGAAAGACAAACTAGATGGAATTGGTGTACATGAAGAAAAAAAGACTACTTTTTCCATGACTGAACTAATCAAAGCTAATTAAGAATAGTATTGAGAGTGATGAATGAATATATGTATAATTTTTGTATGTTGGGTATTTATAAGATGAAGGGAGTTTCAAGATTCATGATTTTAAAAAATGAAAAAAGAAAGTACCTGGAAATACTTGCAACAGTAATTTTGTCAAGAGTGTTCATACATTTAGAATATGGATGGGTGATTTTTGTATCAAAGATGTTCAATAATTGATATATATCAATTATCTGCATTTAACCTATATATTCGACGAAGAATATTTATCTGACGATCCTTAGATGAATATAGCTCCGCACTTGAATAATAATTATCACATGCATGCATGACACTTTTTTGAGATCCCTATACAAGGTTGACAATTTTGTAATAATGTTCCAAACCGCCCAAGTGGATATTTTAAGCAAGGGTCGGTGATCATTTACACTACTCAATTTTTTAATATTTGTTTGTGTATGTATTTAATGTTCTGACTTTGCTGGAAAAGTCAATTTATGATGATCATCATTTAGTTCACTAGTGATATTATTCGCTTTGAGTTTGGTTCTGAATATATAGTTTTAAAACGCATCATTAATAAGTAATAACAGTTTACTTATATACTCAGCATTAGTAGTGGACCCAAAATTTAATTAAAGGGTTCAAAATTTAAAGAAGTAAACACACGAACTAGCCAAAGGGGTTCGATATCTATTATATATACCTAAAAAATTATTTTAACTTTGTATAAAAAATATAAATTTTCACCGAAGGAGGTTCCAATGAACCCCTTCGATGAATGTTGACTCCGCCCTTGCTCAACATCTCTTATATTTTATCAATATTAGACTTCTATCTAAAAATGAATTGTTACATAATCAACATTATTTTGGTTAGTTGTACCAATACATTAGATTTTCGTTTATGGAAACTTGAGGTGCATCAACTTGTCAACTTTGGGTTATATATATGTAGAAAATAATGTCAGATTGCCAATTATATATAAGGTTCACAGCAGCGCAGCAATTTCTGCTGTAAACATAGACAAATAATAAATATTTCATAAAATTATTTTACTTTATTTTTTATATGAATAACTTATTCACCATTTATATTGAAACATGGGATAAAATAAAATGATTCAAAAACTAAATATTATTCATTATTAAATATAAAATAAAATAATTTCATGAGATATATTACGATGATTAATATACTTATTTCACTGGTAAAAAATTCTTAAGTGAACTGATAGAGAAGTAAAAGAACCAGTAAAGGGTATGGTAGATTGATGACATCCTCTCATTCTTAAATAAAAGAATTAGTTGTTTTGAATCTTGTGAATGAAATTTTTTCTAACTGAAAATACTTTATTTTTTAATGAGTGTTATTTGATAAAAATTGAAATTAAGCACATGAGTAAATTTTAAATATACATACTCACTTAGTTTGAATTTACTTGTTAAATATTTTTTAATTTACTTTTTATTTTTACTTGTTTTTTTGACAAATCAAAATAAAATATTTTTTTTAAATTATATTCTCAATTTATTAATCAATAATGTACAGATTTTAGTACAAAAATAATCAATAATGTAGAAATTAAGAGAGATTAATATCTCACGAATTAGTAGTGAAGGAATCATTTTTCATCAAGTGTTTGGTTCATTACTTTCCATCTAATTTTGTTCTTGGTTAAAAATTCTAGAGAAAAGACACAAAGTCACCACTGATGTTGTCCCAAATTTTCAAAAAGACACCTTAACGTTGTGGGCGTCCTATTACCCCTCCTAAACAATTTTAAATTGTTGTTATTATATCATTTTTTGTCGACCTGCCATTGAGAGTATATGCACTTTCTTTAAGGAGCGTGATAAATAATTATATAACTTTATTTTTATAAGTATTTTGTCATAAAATATGTTTTCTTGTTTTACTTTTTAGTTTAACTTTTTTTCTCTATTATTTTTTCTTTTTTTCTCCTTCAAAAATTCATAATCTCCATTGAAGCTCCTCACTCTCAATATCACCATCTTTATCACAACTCCACCCTTCTTCTTGTACTATTATTAGTTTAACTCTCTTTTCAATTTTAAAACTTTATCTAAATA
>JBCEWC010009633.1:0-18520 GCA_038996855.1 Solanum aculeatissimum
GAAGAATGAATGTCCATCCTCTATTTATTTATAGTGACTTTCTTGTTTAAGATCTACTCATTTCTTGATTTCGAGACAATCCATGTATTTTATATCAGATTTGGGGCACTTCAAGTGACCATTGCATTGTTTCCGACAAATTTTCGTGCAATGTTTTCTTTATGAATGTCCGTTCTCGATTGTGTAAGTCACTCTATGGTATGAAAGAATTTTCTCAAGCTTGGCTTGAGAAGTAAATCCAATATATCATGAGAAGACTAAGCACATTATGATTGACTATCAATTTTGTGAAATCGAGTGATCAACTTGCAGATATCTACCAAGATCTTCATCCGTCCTAATATAGTGCTATAAATAGGGTCTCAATGTAATAATATAGACACAATTCAATAATATTCTTCTCCAATATTTCTCACATTAATAATGTAATCACATCGAGAAAATGACTAAAATGGTCCCTTCTCTCTGGTAGTAGGTTTAGAATAGTCTTTTAAGTATCAGCTGAGCAGTTTTGGTCCTTTAAGTTTGTCAAAGTAAACGCTTTTGATCTCCGTCAAATATTTATCAAACTCTAATTATTAAATCTAACCGGAAGTGGAAGAAAAAATTAACCACCAAAAAGACCAGAAATTTCCATCAAACTTCTAGAAACCACAACATAAAAAACTACATCATACACAAAAAGTCAACCAAAGTAACAAAAATTGCAACTCAAAAAGTTGCACCAGACTAACATAACTACAAAATATGTACTTCCAAACGTGAGTTCCTGTTAAGAATTTTTTGTTTTCACAGTTCCGATTAAACTTAACAATCAACGTTTGGTAAATATTTGATAGAGATCAAAAAATGCTCACTTTTGACAAACTTAAAGGACCAAACTGCTCAGTTGATACTTAAGGAACTATTTTGAATATACTACCAAATCTAAGGGACTACTTTTGTTGTTTTCTCTAATTGCATCTGTACAATCAAATATTATGCTAAGAATTACATTATAATTGTATTATGACAAACAAACAAGTCTATAAAACTATTTCCTTTATCTCGATTTATGTAGCATACTATCATTTTGAGCCTGTCTAAAATGAATGTCATCTTTCTATATTTAGAAATAATGTAACTTTAAAATTTTCATTTTTCAATAATGAAATAATTAATAGCCACACAAATGTCTAAAACTTGCTTTAGACCACAAGTTTCAAAAGTCTTGTTTTCAAACTTAAACTTCATGCTCAGTCAAACAATGTTGCATAAATTGAAATAGAGAGAGTACTATACTGTGTAATTAATAAGATGTACAGCCTAGTAATTATACAATAATTTTGAAACACACTCCATATAAGTTCCTCAAAAAACAACACTCCATATAAGATGGAAGAAAAACATAGAGTCACAAAGTTTAGGAATAGGGACAATTAGACCTTTAAATCAAAGTGAGGAAACAAAATGATCTTCAACTTGTACATATATATGGTGAGGAGGTCCATCAGCAGTGTCTCTATAAATTTATTACTATTTTCTTCCTCTTATCTCTTTTTGTTTTGCACCTTGTTGTGAATATTGATGGCATCATCAAAAACTTGGGTTATAGGGACAATACAAAGAATATAGAAATGGGAAAGAATAGCAATGACTAGCAAGTTTAAGAGACTGTCCAACCCTATCTTCATGGCAAAACTAGAGAGGTGGAAGGGATTCATCCGAACCCCTTTTATCGGGGAAGTGAACTGTATATACAAGGCAAAAATATTTGTTATGTACATATAGCAAATGATGAATCCCCTTGGTGAAAATTCTATGATGAACCCCATTTGTGAAAATCCTATCTCCGACACTGTGTTATCCTGCTTACTTGCTTCATCCACGTGTACCATCTCAAAGGATAAGTAAAGGGAAAATTGCCTAGATGATTGGAATATCCTTAAATATGAGGTACCCTGAGAAAGAAGTTAAATTTCAGTTAATTTTTGCCTGTGAATGCAAGAAAAGCTCTTCCACTAGAAGTTCTACTTTGAATTTAGCACCATATTTGGTATTACTTTTTATCTTTTACAAAAGACCCTGAAACAGAGCAAGGGGAAAATCCCACTCCTTAGTGATGACAACAAGAAATTATATCAAGCCAAACTATCTTAGAAAAGCTGATAAATTAGACAACATGCTGCAGAAATGATAATCATCGATAAGAGGAGCAAAGTTTTTCAATACATTCCTACTCTTTCAAAACAACTTGAATGGCCTAATAGTACTAAAGTTCAAGCATAATTAAAAACAGTGTTGTCAAAGGCGCGCTTAAAACCTAAAGCGAGGCTCAAAACGCGTTGAGCTATTCGCCTCACTTAATGTGTGTTTTGATGTCGTCATCATGGTTATAAGATATGCTTTTCCTTTCCAATGAGCATCTTGAGAAGAGGCGATACTAAACAGTCAATGTTCCACTTTATCATTACAAAAATTCAATTTCTTTGTTCATATATTTGTCATTCATGCTTATAATTATTAATCTTATATTTGCATTTTTTTCCCCTCCTTTTGTGCCTTTTCATCAAAGCCCGTGCTTCATTTGTGTTTTGTGCTTAAAGCAACAACAAACCTTAGAGCTTTTGCTTTTGATTATACTGATAAAAGTTTCTACATTAGAAAACCACAGTCCTCATGATGAAACCCAGGCCATATATGATATAACTGTTCTCCAGAAGTTAAACTATTTAATTTGCAGATTTGTTACTGATGACATTAAGTTATAGGAGCTCTCTCTCGCTCTCTATTTATATCATTTTCTCCTCCAAATATGGTGCATCAAAATAATACTCCCTCTGTCTCAATTTATATCACTCACTTTCCTTTTTAGTTAGTCCCAAAAAGAATGACACATGTATATATTTAGTAATAATTTAACTTTAAAATATCAATTTTATCCTTAATGAAATGATTTACAGTCACACAAACATCTATCATTTATTTTAAACCAAACATTTCAAAAGTCTTTCTTTCTTAAACTCCGTGCCAAGTCAAACTAACTCATATAAAATGACACAAAAGGAGTAGAAGAAAGAGCTATCAACATGTTTGACGCATAAAATGAACCAAATGACCAGGTCGACTTCAAAAATCAGTAAGACCAGGCCTACTAACCTTGCTGGCAACTTCAAAAGTCGACGCGATTTGGTGACTAAATATCTGGAGGATAGATGACAAGCTTGAATGCATTGTCCTTGATATTTCCTTTTTGTTTTTCATTCTGAATAATCCTGGCAGATGCTGCAGCAGCGGGAGTGGGCCAAAAGAGCTCCATGTTCTGGAGTGAAGACACCTCCACTAAACCAAACGGTATTTCATTTAGGCTTGAGCAATGTTTGAGGAAAACTTGTTGCAGTCTAGGGAAGTGATGGCCTGAAGCATTCCAGTGTTCCAAATTCGTCCTTCCAATATGCAAGACCCGAAGCATACGGAAGCCTCCATCAAGCGGTTCCCACTGAGTTCCCTCAAAAGCATAGTCTATTAGTTTCAGCACTTCAAGATTTGGCAGCATGCCTAGTGTAGATATATGGCTCCAATCAAGGAAGGTGTCTGATAAAGTCAGCTTCTTCAGGTTCGGCGGAAACTTGTACGATTGGGGAAGACTGCGAATTTGACATTGGGATTGGGGGAGGGGAAATGTGTCATTAAGCAGCTTCAGAGTCTCCAGGTTGTCCAATTTGGCAAGATTATCAAACAAGCTTGAGTCTCCATTCGAAGCCACAAGTGTTGCTAACTTCCCACGAATCCCTAACTTCCTTAGACCAGGGGTTCGTGCCAATATATTTTCTTTACAGCAATCAGGTAAAACAGTGGAAATAGTCTGGATGTTTCTTCTTACAAATGGATCCTCATTATCCTTCCGTGTTTTGGCTGGAGGCCCATGTAAAAAGCTCAACCCACTGGTGTACAAGTGTTTGAATTGGGACATTTTCCACACATCGACTTGAATATCAAGCTCACGTGACTTTGTTCTAACAATTAGTGTCTCAAGGTTCCAAAGTTTAGAGATTGATGCAGGAAGCACCCTGAAATTTCCTGAAAGAGCTATATACCTCAAGTGAATTAGCTGCACTATCTCATTTGGAAACCTTGGAAAATTGATATACTTCAAGTCCAACACCCGTACCAATCTAAATGCTTCATGAAAGAAAGATGTATGTTCACGAGGCAATTCCATTTCTTCCGAGGCAAAACACAAGAAAGAACGGACATTTGGACCAGAAGGCCTTGACGTTATGAAGTCCAGAAAATGTGAATGCACGCAAATACGACGATGATATTTGGCAATCGAGCTCAAAGAAGAATGATTCTGAGCAGATTCTTTGAACACCTCCAGGAATTTCTCCTCTGAACCCATTTTTACACTCAAATCTCGCAACATATCATGAATGCGACAAGTCTTAATTCGTCCATTGGCCCTCTTCTTCGCTACTAAAACTAGATTTCTGTCAACAAGATCCTCAAGATATTCTTCTGCTGTATCCTCCAACCATTCTTGCCCCATTTGCTGTATAAATCCTTCACCAGTCCATAATCTGAGTAATTTCCACACAGGAATTTCAAAGTCTTCTGGAAAGACTCCGAAATAGATGAAGCAAACTTTCAAGTGATCAGGTAAATGCTTATAACTCAGTGCTAGAACATCCATGCATTGCTTTGGATCCCTAGCAACATATGAACTAACATCATTAGCAACTTTCTTCCACCAGTCATGTGTTTTTTCTTTCTTTAAGAGAAGACCTGAGACTACAACAATTGCAAGCGGTAGCCCATAGCATTTTTTGGCAATTTGTAGCCCAATATCTTCTAGCTCTAAGGGGCAGCTTCCTTTGCGGAAAACCTTCTTTGAGAGGAGCTCCCAACTTTCTTCATGAGTCAGAAAGCGTAAATGGTGAGGAGGACCTTCGGGGTTAGCATGCAATGCGACCTCTGTGTTTCGAGTTGTTAGCAATATTCTGCTCCCACTAGCTGTCTTTGGGAAAGCCATTTTCAGGTCATCCCAAGCCTCCATTGTCCAAACATCATCGATGACAATAAGGTATCTCTTGCTTCTCAAATGACTAAACAGCTCTACAGCCAATTTTTCATCATTCATTTTATACATTTCATCTGTGATAAGACTTAAAGAATCTAAAATTCCAAGAAAGACCTCCTTTCGACTATACTGCTGAGACACATAAATCCATGCACGGTTATAGAAGTGGTATTCAATGGAAGGATCAGTATAAACCTTTTTAGCTAAAGTTGTCTTGCCCAGGCCACCCATCCCGACAACTGAGATGATCTCTAACTCCTCTGACCCATTGATAAGTCGACTCCTTATTGTCTTAGCCTCTTCATCAAAGCCCACCACATTTTCTTCTTCCACCATCGGAACTCTCTTTTGTGGTGGACTTCTACGAGAAGATTCTCCACCATGTAGGCTTTGAATCCCAAACATCTTCTTGTCATAAATCTCCTTCACCTTCACCTTGATTGATTCAATTTCCTTTGCAACATTCCGAAGCATGGACGAGTGATCGAATATGTGAAAGGCTCTCCTCACAGTGCTCCTAGCCTTTTGCATTGCTGCATTAGTCACGAATGTGTCGATTATATCCTCCGCCTCATAAGCCACAATGATGATTTGGCTTACTAACTCTCTGACATATTCATACTCACTGCGCTTCTCCCGAGAGTCCTTAAGAAAAGCTTTCATCAAACTAAGCTCCCTATGAAGAGACTCCACTTGATCCTTTACTCCTGAAAGCAAATCCACGTGATAAAGGAGTAGTTGTTTCAAATTTAACAAGAGAAATTCGACAACAGCATCCGCCATCTCTTGTTGAAGCGCTTACTCTTCCTGAAGAAATCTGAAAGTGCAAGATGCTGAAAATTAATTTTCAGTCAGAGCATCAATCAAATGGATAACACAGACATATTCTATTTATAGGAAACAAATAATTAGTAGTAGATTTGGCACTTGCATATGGATATGACTACAACAATAACAACCTAGTATAATCCTATAGGTGGGGTCTGGGGAAGGTGCTATGTATGCAGACCTTATCCCTACCTTGTGATGGTAGGAAGACTGTTTCGATAGACCCTTGGTTCAAGGAGAGATGGAAAAAAAGTAGTAACAGTGGCAAGATAGTAAGACACACATGCATGGGGATACAGAGTGTGTAAAAAGATCTACGAAATTTATTGGACCGTGCTGCAATAGTTGGCAATGACTACATTACTCAATTCCATGGATCAATATGATGCTCTCGAACAACAATTGTTTCTCCTCTATACAAGCCTCAAAACTCCAAGAAAATTTTGGCTCATTATAATTCAAATTTTTTCCACAGAAAAACTAAAAGTGCATGACTCACTTCCCATACCAGTAGTCCAATATATAACAACAACAACAACATATCCAATGAAATCCCACAAGTGGGGGTACGCAAACCTTACCCCTCACTCCAAGGTTGTTTACGAAGGACCCTTAGCTCAAGTGCAGCAAAATCAAAATAGTCATGAAAAGGAAAAACGACAGTGAAAAAACATGGCAACACTTCTCATAACAATATGATGCTTTGAAACAACAATTGTTTTCCTGCCTACAAGCCTCAAAAGTCTAAGAAAATTTTGGTTCTTAATAATTCAAAAAAATTCCTTGAAAATCTTATTCTAGGGGAAATGTCCACATTTGCCTATGTGCCATCCAAAATTGCTTAATTTTGTCAGTCATTACACTTCTCATCCATTTCCACCCTTACTATTAGCAAATCTTGCATCCACCCTACCCTTTACCAGAACTCCAAAATAAAATGAATGGTTTAAATTCCTCAAGAAATTCTTTTCAAATTTATCACTCAACTTTTGACTATGGTTTACAATTAACCTCAAGTTGGAGCATCATTAGGGCTTAAAGCGCAAAAATGACTTTTTCTAACAGCACAATAATATTAGATCAAAAATTTAATGGAGGACAAAGTTGCTCAATTTCGGGTAGTATACGAATAAAATTTGACCATTTTCCCATAATAAAACAGCATATTGTGGTACTTAATCAGTTAAATTGATGAAATACAAGTTTTATTGAGCAAAGAGAAGAAATGGAAGGACCTAGCACCCCAGAAATGAGCTCTGCAGTATGCAACTCCAGATTTGTCAAGCTATAATGCGGGTACCAGACACTGAACCCCAAAAAAATGGATGGCCCCTTTTACCACTGATATAATTCATCTTAGCAAGGTACTATTATAATTACTGGTTAAACACTAAACAGTTAGATTTATCTAGATTCTTCCCAAATAACATAATTTCAACCAGAAGAAAATTTTAAAATTGACTGTTTAAACACAAGTTTTCAAATGTAGAAGAACTGAAGCTCAGATTTTTTTCTTTTATCCCAAAATTGCAAATAAAAATATGCTAAAAGACTACAAATTGAAACTAGTAAAAGATTGCTGACAAAAAAAATAATAAATAAAAAGAATGAAAGATTTAGAAGACTAACCAGTTGTTTGGTATTAGAAATAAAATTTTCTTTTCAGGAGCAACTTTTATGAGGAAAAATTGAAGATCAATATATTGGAAAGAAAGACTTTTTATAAATTATATTTGATAAATAAGAATTTTCCCAGAAATGCAGGGAAAGACTTTGAGTTCTAAGTCAACTTTAAAGGACAAAAAAAGAGAATCTTCCTTTATCTTTTGTTTCACATGCATTAGCCCGATTAAATTCGAATTCGCATAGAAAGTCTCATATTTAAAGGGAAAATGCTCTCTAACAAAGGCAATTTGCATCCAAAAAAATTTGAACTCGTGATCTTTATTAAAATAAAATTATCTTGACCAAGGAGAAAAGATAATACTTTTCACTTCTTGAGATTCAAACTATGTGAAATTTGATCAATGGTAGAGGTTTTCATAAAACTGACATGAGACATTGCAACTTATAAGTACAAAACTTTTGAATATTTAAATTTTAACAAGAAGCTTAGCTTTAAAGATTAGTTAAATTAACTTTTAGCTAGGGTTTGACAACAGATTTTGAATCAAATTTTTGGAATTTCAAAATCTGATCTTCATACTTCTTTTCCAGGTACAATTTCAAAAATTTTCGAAAAATCATAATTTTAGAAACTCAAATTTTCAACTTCGGAATAGTGTTTCACAAGCCAAAAACAATAAAATGTCACATGAATTAAGACGGAAGGAGTGTATGTATGTAACCGTGATATCGTGGTGAAGCTGAACAAGGTTGATGAGGCTAATACTGTTGTCGGCGACGAAATCTCGGAGCTGTCATGTTGCACTTTCAAGAGCTAATTTGGTTAATTTTTAAAATTAAATTAGATTAATTTGATATTTTAAAATAAAAATTTGGATATTAAAAAACTATATGAAAAATACTATAAATTGTAATATTTTCATATGAATATGATAAAATTTACAACTTAAAGTATTAGTCAAAGTTCTTGTTATTTAACTTTCAAAAAGAAAACTATGATAACTAAAAAAGAAACGAAAGGAAGTATATAAATGAATATGGTTAACAACATAGATACCTTAAAAGGGATTTGTACATTATATGTACAGTCTATATTCCTGATAAAATCGTTTACAAAAATTATTCAAAAGGTAGGCTCAATAACAATAGAAATATATTCAGTGTAATTCTACTAGTGAGATCTGGAGAAGATGGAATAGAGGTAGTTTCCCTTACCTTCGCAAGGTAAGGAGATTATTTTCGACAGATCCTCAGCTCAAAAGCTAAACTCTAAACAACAAGAATCGTCTACACAACCTCAACGATCAACCACCGGATCCATATTTCTTTCCGAAGAAAATGAGCTGCAGTTTATCATACCCGGCTAGCACACCAGCAACAGCACGGAGGATATTAGCTCCGGCACCTTTGAAAAGCGATTTGGCGCCTTCTTTCTTCATTATCTGAGAAAATGTGTCTAATGAGCCCTTGTACTTGATTGCTTCTCCTGAAGTCATCATCATTCTTCTACGCACTGTATCGATTGGGTAAGATGCCAAACCAGCACTGATGGTGATACCCCATCCGAGGAAAAAACTCGCGAAAAAACTATCCTGTGGACGCCAAAAATAGCAATGTCGTTGATAGCGGGACTAATCACACATAATAATTCATATATATGCACCATAAATCTTGAATGGATGGTGGGAGGCGGGAAACTATATTGCTTGGACTCTTCAAATATAATGAAGTACCCAAGTCAAATCTGTAAAGATATGGCACCTGGACTAACTCAAGGATATTCTCCAACCAATGTGAGACTTTGACCTACTCTACCACCTCTCTTCACACCAATTGGAGCATAGATCAAGACCTCAAACGGGGATAGACCTGGCTTAGACACCATAAAGATATGACACTCGAACCTGACTCAATTCCAAAAATTAGATCATGACTCATGAGGGGAGAATTTTACACGTTCATCTAAGCAAACCATCAGTCCATTCTCCGATCAATGTGGGGCTCTTAACCCACTCTAACAGGATCCTCCAAACATGCATTATTTTTTAAGAATCCGATATGCACCCATTGGTATTATTGAAGAATCCAAGCAACATAGACTGAAAGTGCATCGAAAAGGGGAGGGCGAATCCAACATATGGAATGAGGGAACATCCATGTTAGGACTTCATGAAACAAAAAGCATATAGAAGCAGAGGTCTGATTCAACATACCTGCATATTACCAACTAGAAACACAGGTTTAAGTGAATCGTATATTCCAAAGTACAAACCGCGGTAAACAACTATTCCCACACACGAGATGGTGAAGCCACGGGAAAGACCAGGAATGCCATCAGATTTGATGGTTTTCCGGTAAACATCAAGCAAACCATTAAACTGCCTCTCACCACCCTTTTTTGCAGCCTTAGCATCATTAGCGAGCCGCGTTCTGGCATAGTCCAGCGAGTACACGAACAAAAGGGATGAGGCACCAGCAGCACCACCGGACGCCAAGTTTCCTCCAAACCACTTCCAGTAACCATCCCTTTCTTTATTGAAATTAAACATTCTCTTATAGTAGTCTTTAAAAGCAAAATTCAAGGCCTGCAAAAACAAATCTGCAGTGTTAATAGCAAGGAAACAAAAAACGATATATAGTGATCACACAGATAGTTTTAGTTTTAGCTACTCAAAATTACTGATGCAACTCAAGTCCTTTGTATTCCCGCGCTCAACACTAGAAAGACTACAAGTTTGACAATCACAACAACAACTTTCTTCTAGAAAACGCAGTCATTGTGCCAATCGCAACAAAAATAAACAAAAAATGACAGTTAAACTTATTCAGATGTTCGACACTGCACTAGCTACTCTGTGTTGTCAGTAACATCGATTTCTAGCCATTTCCTTGGTATAGTACCCTCAAATTTGTCTACGAACAAATTGAAAACATCAAGTGTTATGAGGAAAAAGTAATGCAGCAACCTCTAAGTTAACTATGATCTATATTTGCTCGGATTCTCCAAAATGCAGCCACAACCATGTTGAATCTCCCAAAAATGAACTACATTTGGAGGATCCAACATGCACTTGAGCAATCTTGAAGAGTCCGAGAAATGTAGACTATAATAGACAAACTTATAAACGGATCTACCTGTGTGGGGAAATATCTGATGACGTTTGCGGTATTTCCTCTCCAAAGAGAAAGGACACCTTCATCCTTGATAGTTCTAGTAAAGCAATCTGTAATCCCTTTGTACGGTTCAGAGAGTCTACCAGATTTGATCATCTCATCCTGATTCTGAATCAAAAGCTTGACTCTCTCAATCGGAGCAGCAGCCGTCTTAGACACAGCAGCAGAAACTCCTCCCATGAGAAAATCCACAATAAAATTCGTTGTTTTCTTCTCTAACGGAGCTTCAGATGATGCCTGTACAACAACAGGAGCTCTCAATGGCTCGAGTTGCAAGATAGTAGCTTGACGAGTCACTACAAAAGGACCCTTAATAATCTCATTGATATATCCACCAGCCATAATGTGTGAACCACCATGCTTAGAACATGTGTAGGGAGATATCCGAGAGAACAAGCATGAGTCGTCCTGCATTTTCCGAAATATAGACTGATGTTGTGATCCATCCGCCATGTTCTGAGATCGATCGATGCAGTGACCTATAACGAAAATGAACAAATATTACAACATCTCCCAAAAATTGCAATGAATGTCTCTTACTACTACTACTCTAGTTTACTTGATCGAGTTTAAGTTCTATGCACAGACAGCGTAATTTCATAATCAAATCACTTGAAAGGAATAGCAGGAAACTCTATTCAACATCATTGAACCATAATCTAGACTAACTGATAAACAACATGTTATAACATGTTCAATTACGCTGATGGTATAAAACGCAGAATTTTTACTAAAGGGTTCAAAATCTGAAGAAGTAAATATTTGAACTAATCGACGGGGGTTCAACATCTACTATATATACATAAAAAATTATTTTAACCATATATGATAATACTTTTTTTACCGAAGGGGAATCCACGTATATTATATTGTTACCTAAAATCCTTCTTGACTAAAAGCTTCAAGCTTCTACTACCAAATATAAACTACTCCCTCAGTTTCAATTTGTTTGTCCTGTTTTAACTCGACATGGAATTTAAAAAGAAGAGTTTTAAATCTAGTGATCTTAAACATGTCACGTTCATAACACCAAAATTGAACTTAAAAAATATCGAAAACTGAAATTACCGAGCCTTTTAAAACTGTACCAAACACCCCCTACTTCACAAAAATCTTTCTATTACTATAACAGAACAATTACCCATAAGACACAATCATGATACCATACAATTATACAAACTTCACAATATTTTTTTTTAACTCACTTGAATTCTAAATAAATTATTTATATATATTAAATTACTTTTTTATTGACTATAGTTTATGCAACAAAAAATTACACATAGTAAAGGTGTTTGTGTGTGTAGAGAATAACAGGAGGTATCCTTGCCTGAGGGGCATCGACACCCCTTCGTTGGAAAACTATATTGTATATATAGGTCAAAAATTAGTTTAATGAATATGTATACAAGTGAATGTATTGAAGGCAAGATAAAAATTAACTGAATACTCATGAATGACTATATACTTGAAAGAATATTGGAGATACAATATCTAAGCTCCAATTTTACAGACATTATAAATGCAACAATGAGCTAAATTTGGAGTATAAAATGAACACTAGATCCTCTCCGGAATTCAAGCCTTCTTGAATAACAACTAGTTAGCTCTCCGATTTTTGAATTGATCGTTGTACTATCACCTCATTTCGTAGGCAGCAGCACGAGAAGATGTTGCGTAGGGGCAGGCCATTGTCTTCCTTTCTTTTCTTTTAACAATCTGTAACTTTGGTGATCGTGGTTTCGTCACTTGTTTGTAAGACCTGTGATGCGCGAAAGATCAAGAACAAGTACAAATATGTAGAGAAATAGGAACGCGAACTTGCTGTTACATACTTGTGAGGTAGAAAAGGATGATCAAATTTAGGCACTGGTCTTGCATGAGGCACCAAAGTTCTTCTCAGTTGTTTCAGTGCTTTCTCTTCCTCCATCTATCCCATGAACGAAAATAACACAAAATTTAGAGAAGAAATCCGGGGCTAAACACATATCAGCATAATGTAAGTCATACAGATGTTAGTGCCAAAACTAGGATGCCATGCTTGTTTTACAGAAATCATGTATCTTTCATATCTCATTAACATAGGTGCGCATAGAGGACTAAGAAGTCTCAAAACATAGCATACTAACTCAAAATATGATACTCGTTAAAGTATCTATGCAATTTCAAGCAATCAAGAGGTCAAAGTCTCACTTATGTCATAAATGAAATGAGAATTAATCCGATATCATCACAAGATGTATCTTTCATATCTCATTAACATAGGTGCATAGGACTAAGGAGTCTCAAAACATATCGTACTAATGCAAAATATCATACTCGTTGAAGTATCTATGCAAGTTCCAAAGCAATCAAGAGGTTAAGGTCTCACTTGCATCATAAATGAAATGAGAATTAATCCGATATCATCAGAAGATGTAGCTTTCTTATCTCATTAACATAGGTGCATAGGACTAAGGAGTCTTAAAACATAGCGTACTAATGCAAAATATCATACTCGTTGAAGTATCTATGCAAGTTCCAAAGCAATCAAGAGGTTAAAGTCTCACTTGCGTCATAAATGAAATGAGAATTAATCAGATATCATCACAAGATAACACAAAATCAGGATGTGCATTACCGTTCTTGCAGATTCTGCCTCTTCTCTATACCTTTTATGTATCACCTCTTTCTGCTTAATCTGCAGAACAAACTTATGACCTGAGCATTGGATGACAAGGAATGAAAGCAAGTCTACATACGTGCTCTACTAGAAAGGAAAGGAAATTACCTTCTTATCGAACTCAGCTCTATCAAGAGAACGGTGATCTACGCGTAGTTTGAAGTCCTGAACTTCAGTGAGGGGTTTACGTACTTTCTCAGGAACTGGAATTGGGTCCCTGCATTATTGTGGAAAAAATTATAAGCCATCTTTTGGTTTAAACTGAAAAATATGACACTGTATGGAAAGCTTGTTCTTTTATTTCTTACTCAGCCAAGACTGGTTGAGCCTTAAAGTTCCTCATCTTTGCTTCTTCTTCTTCCAATTTTTGCCTTTCTTCCATATGCCTCCATGTCTCCTGCTCATGCTTAACAAGACTCTCCAATTGGAAAGGTTCTGGTCTTGTGCACTGCTTTGGTTCTGGTTTTGGTGGAATCTGGCATGACAAAACAAAGTAATGACGAACGTAAGAATGTGTTTGTAGACAAGGTCCACATGTTAGAGTAGATGTAAGAAAAGATTGGTTTAAGTACCACTGGATAATCCGTGGTGTATGGATATGGAGTTGCTTTTCGTATTCTGGACCTCTCCTCCTCGATTTGTTCATGTACAAGTTCAGTGAACAATTTCCTCTCTTTCTCCGCCCCTCGTTCCTGAACAAAAAGCCAAGCCATGAGAAACTGTTTCTAAGCTAAAAAGGAAAAAAAAGAACATAAAAACTACATACCTCAGTGGAGAGATGGAAGGGATTTGGAGTGGTGTTTCTAGGAATAGTCTTGTCATTTTGAGGTTCAGAATTAAGGGAAAGCTGAAAACATAGAGAACAATAGGATGAGAAGAAACAAGGGTAGGATGGTGAGACGATAGTAAGAAACATGACAATATAGTAGGACCTTGTCAAACAACAGATCAGCTACATTAGCTGGAGGCGGAATTCGTTTGTTGGTGGCAAAATAAAATTCTTGAGGCACTGTCACCTGCCTCTTTGTGTTGCAGAACATCCCCAAATCTCCTTTACTCTCAAAAATCTACAATTTGAGGAGTAATCAGCAACAAGGGAAAAACTGAGACCAAGCGTTTTCCTGTATAGTGATCACCAAATTCTAGAAAGGTCGGTAGGTGGCTAATCGTTACCTTCTTATTCAAAGGCCTTGCCTTAAATTTAGGAACTTTTTCAAGTTCTTCCTTTTCCATTTCTTTGGAGCTTTTAATCCTTGGAGGTCTGGCTCTTAGTGATGTTTTAAGAACAGGTGACTTAGGGGCTGTAAGATGCGACGATTTCCATTGATGACTCTGCAATGAATGAATTTGCTATATTCAGTAATTAAAGCAAGTAAATTTGTTTTTACAAAGTGATTACAGGAAGCACTCCCTGTACCTGAGTAGATTCTATTGATGCAACTGTTGATATTTCCGCATTTTGATTGGCTCGTGCCATAGTTTGCAAATGAAATTCCTACAGAAGTGAGATACACAATTTATATCAAATTAACACTGAAAATTATGACTCAGACAATCTATACGATACCTTAAATTCTGGAAGTTGAGGTGTGCTCTTCGGTAAACCTGGTAGAGTTGGAACTTCCAATATCTGTTGCAAAATATTCAAGAAAAATTGGAAGGTAAGATCAAAAGATGCAATTATAAATCATGAAAGGAGGGAACAAATGTCTAACATGAGGTACCTTTTTGTTTAATGGGCGAGCCTTAAACTTTGGAATTTTGGCCATCATCTCTTCCTCTAGCTCAGCTGAACTCTTGAGTTTTGTTGGACGAACACGTTGAGCTGTTACAAATTCAGGTTCTTTAGGCCTGGTCAATGTAAGCTTATGCTTCCTCTGCATCTGTCCAGCTGGATCATTTACATGTGAAGTAGAACTGCTCATGCGAGGCAGTGACATCTCCCTGGCGCTAGATTGGAACTTTTTCATCATTTCTGCAATTGAAACGAATGGGGCAACTGGTTCCCGAACATACATCTTAATTGTAGAAACAATGATAAGTTAGATTCACACATCCAAATTTGCATATATTCCAAAAAGTAATAAAAGGAAAATGCTGTCATACAAACCTTTCTGTCCTGTTTATGAACTTCTGCAGTTGAAGCGAATAACGTGCAACTGCTGCTAGCAACCCCAACTTTTGCTTTGTGCGGAAGATTCTGGGGTTTGACGTTAAGAATCTGCCATGTTCGGAGGAAAGAAGAAGCATGGTCAGGTACAGTGAAATATTATGCATGTCCAGATAAGATCTGAAATACAAAATTCACCTGTCTGGATTTTCCGACTTCTAGTTTCTGTCTTTTTATAGCTTGGTTTTCTTGGGCAAGATTATGCATTCCAGCAGCACTTTTCATGGTTTCTTGCCTACACATCAAAAACAGTTCGTTATATCTATCAGAATAACAAACATTTTTGGAATGACCAAACAAATGAAATCCGTGCTAGGAAGCTAAAACTATTCACTTACTTTCTCGCACTAGCCAGATTACTACTCTTCTTCAATTGTGACTGCTGCAGGTGAGCTTTTGACTTTAATACTGAAGGGTTTCTAATAATGCTGGCAATCTTTTTAGCAGTCTGTCGCTTCTTGGAATCAGTCTTCTCGTCACTCTTCTGAGATTTCATCGGTGGTGTAGGGGTGCTAACTTCTGTCACAAAAAAGGCTTTATTAGATGCATTATCAATTGAAGGGGTTAAGAACTTAATGCAAGTGCCAAAGCCAACAGATTCTTTTGTAATCTCTTTTGCCGTTGCCTCTACTTTACCTCCAGAAGAAGTGAGCTCAGCTGCAGGTTCTTCAATCACATTTGGCATTACCTCTACCTTACTTCCAGAAGAAGTGAGCTCAGCTGCATGCTCTTTGATTCCATTTGGCCTTAACTCTTCCTTACAACCAGAAGACGTGATCACAGCTGCACGTTCTTCGATCTCATTTGGCCTTACCTCTTCCGTACTTCCAGAAGACGTAATCACAGCTGCACATTCTTTGATCTCATTTATCCTTACCTCTTCCGTACTTCCAGAAGACGTAATCACAGCTGCACATACTTTGATCTCATTTGGCCTTACCTCTTCCGTACTTCCAGAAGATGTAATCACAGCTGCACGTTCTTTGATCTCATTTGGCCTTACCTCTTCTGTACTTCCAGAAGACGCGAGCACAACTGCACATTCTTCAATCCCACTTGGCCTTACCTCTTCCGTACTTCCAGAAGAAGAGGGCTCAGCTGCAGGCCTGTTTCATATGAACTATGAACAATCAGTACATCAAAAGAGTAGGAATGTGATGTCAAACGAAAGAGATATGACTTCGCGTCAAAATCATCTAACTAAAGTTCTATTACAATATAACACAGTCGACCTCGCATTGTCCTGCAATTCTTCGTCTCTGGTAAAATCACATAGGCTCTCAAGTTGAATGGTTCTACCACTCTTGATTCTTTGCATAAAAGCTGCAAAAGATGCAATAACCAATTAACATTTCATCATCAATTTGATATGCTAAAACAAGTTATCTGACAGATGAAGCAAGCCAAATATTTCAGGCTACTACCAAACTGTGTTGATAGTATTTTGAAGGCTTCCTTAGGAGGGGTGAACAACTCATTTCTTTCGTCACATATACGAAGGAGTCAACCAACCATCCAACCACACCCCACAAGTACCCCATGTATGTGAAGGGCTATTTGGCAATGCAACCCAAATCAGGTAATGAATTATGTCCAAAGCCTTAATAATACGGGTGAGAGACTCATAGTGAACAAGTACTACAATCTGAAAAGAGGGTCAAAGAGTTCTTAAAATTGTTGTGAGGAAAGTGAAATCTCTACCCTCTATGGCCAAGAGGAAACACTGAATCAGAACAGCAAAGGGGCTAAATCTCAGTTGATGGTGGAAACATGGTCACTCTGCCACTTACAATACTCACCTCACTTATTCAGTCCATTTGCAAAGAAATGAAAAATTCAAAGTAGAGAATACATACGAGAAGGAGCATAGCTAATTGAACTCTCGAACCAAAGTTCAGCCTTGCTCTTGTCCTCCTCAGTCTCACCATTGATGAAGTCATAGAATCTCGGCGCCGAGAACTCATAATCATCATCCATTACAAACGACAAGTTCAAATCCGTCATTGTTTCCAATTTCACAAAAATGTATGTATCTGCAACAAAATTATGTCAAATTTAGTTTCCTTATCGAATCGATTTTCTCGATTTTGATCTTTGTGAAAGAGAGGATTTTGCTGTGTTTGATGGAAGAACAGAGTAGAAATTTGGAATTTACGTAGTTATTTTGAATGTAACGGTCTAATTTTTTTGATGGGCACTACTGTAGTTGGTAGATTTATGTCCCGTAATATAAAATATAATAAAATTTTGATTCGTGAAAGCAGTTACTAATATTTTTATTTAAAATGTATTGCGATCCTAAAAAATAAAAAAAGATGTAATTTTATTTATTAATATTACGAGTTCAAATTTGTATATTTCGATCTCTTGATTATTCTCTATTAATTTTTGTCCGTGACTCAAGGATTGAGTAGCGGATTTTTTGAACGTAGGATAATATGGGTCTTCTAATATATTTTATTGCCAAGAACGATGATATTTTGATATTTCGAGTTGATCTTGAGGAAGATTTTTTATTGATCTCTTTGTGAATATTCAAGGTTCTATGTAGGAGTGTGCAAAAAATCGAACTGATCGAAAAATCGATCGGTAAAAACGTTATTGGTTTATTGTTATTGAGTTATTAGGTTATCGGTTTTTTAATGGTTTTGAAAAAAAAAATTGGGTTATCGGTTCGATAATGGTTTTTACTATTGAGTTATTGGGTAAATCGATAACCTAATAAGACTATAATAATTTACTATTTTACCCCTTCGTAATTATTAAATATTAGTAATTTAATAGTATTTATCCATTTTAATTTTTACCGTACTTAAATAATTAGTTACCCACTTTAGTCTTTACTCTTTTGTACTTCATCTGCTTTTATTAATGCAGATTCTCATTGTTATGCGTAAAAAAAAAAGACTTGTTCTTCGAAAATCCAATTAATTACTCAATTAATTTGAATAAAATCGAATTCTCGAAATTTACAGAGTCGCCACTTAATTTTTAAAGTTTA
>JBCEWC010009634.1:903-18518 GCA_038996855.1 Solanum aculeatissimum
ATCTATAATTGTTGGAAGGTGTGCATGTATGTATTGATTATTTCTCTTTATTTTAACTGCTTTTAATAATGGCCTATTGGATTGTGTGACTATTGGAATTATGCTATGAATATGATGTTCCCATTATTCTTATGTTTATGTTCATACTTATGCCTATGCTTAAGTTGATGGGATCGTGAATGTTTGGAATGTGCTTATGTGGAAAGTCTCATAACCCCGGTGTGCCCCCATAGCTTGAATCCTACTTACCCTCCCCTTAGAAATACTTGTTATGTGTTATGTGATTCATGGTCATCCCATTCTCGTCAACATCCCCATAGCTTGAGGCCAAAGCCCCATTTTTCTTAGAACTTATTTGTTTACTTTCGTGCTTCCAAACCAATAATGTGTGTGATAATGCTATGATGGCTTGATCGAGGGCTTTTGGGTCCTCTTTCGCCATGTCACACCTAGGCCCCTTATCCGGGTTGTGACACTTGCTCTTTAACTTTATCATCATAAGTGATTAATTATGCTATTCTTTAATATGATTTATTCATCTACCCTGATTATGCTTGGCTAAATCCACAACTAAGGTTGTAGGAACCATAAAGAACTAATAAGGTAAAACCGGATAATCTATAATTGTTGGAAGGTGTGCATGTATGTATTGATTATTTCTCTTTATTTTAACTGCTTTTAATAATGGCCTATGTTATAACTTGCCTTAGATCAAGATCGTAATAAATAGAAAAAGAGAATAATTAACAGGATTCGATTGATGTTTTCTCATCTAATCAACCAAATTGGATCAAGGGGAGGTGGTACAGGAAAAATAGGTAAGGGTTAGTAATGTCACACTACAAAGACTGATTAAATCAGATAGTGATATTTACCTCTCACCTAGATCAAAGGATTTGGTAAACTTAACCTATTGTTTTGCATGCTACACGCTAGAAAAGATTGTTATTATCTGGTAATACCAAGTTAGGGAATCATGGGGAACAAAATACCCTAGTTACTTCTTCTAGTGATTCTACAACACTTGCACTATTATAGGTTTACTTTTTTGTGAAATCATAACCCCCCCCCCCCCCTTTTGGGAGATAAGTAGGTTAATCACCTCGAATTTCTTTGAATTATCCTAAAGTCTACCATATTCCCTATGGGTTCGACCCTAACCTTGGTTAGGTTATATTACTTAACAACAACCACTTTAACCTATAAAAAGGAGGTGTAGCTTAGGCGACATCAAGTATTTTGGCATCGTTGCGAAGGAATATGGCTAGAATTGTTTAATTCAAGTAGTTTAGGAATTAATCCTTATTTCCCTAATTTTACATTTTCATTGTTTTTGTTTTATTTCAGCTTGTAAATGCCATGGTAGCTATTATGTTACCTCTACTACCGAATGACACAAAGTTCATTGTTTCAAGTGGGTTGCTATAAATATTGTAGAATCATGGGTTGTTCATGGGCTTACCATCAGAGGATCCACATAACCATCTACATAAAGTTGTGTTAGTCTGGAAGAGCATGATGGGACACCATAATTTGTCTATGGATGTTGTTGGGCTCCATGTTTTCCTACTTTCTTTAATAGGTAATGCAATGTTATGGTTATCTAAGCTCCCACAGAGTTCAATAACCACTTGGGAGGAATTGCAGAAGGCCTTTTTGGAGAGCTTTTTCCCAATCTCAAAGAAGCTGAAGTTGAACGCTCAAATCAACAACTTTAAGCAGGTGTCTGGTAATTCACTCAGTACCACGTGGGAGAGATTTACAAAGTATTTGAAGAGTTTCCTAGACCACAGGATCGTTGATAAATCCCTGGTGGAGATCTTTTATTGAGCCATGGAAGTGAGTAGGCAAGTTGTTGTTGACACTATCATGGGAGGCTCATTTATAGATCGGCTATTTTAGGAGGTTGCAAAAAGGATGGAAAGAATGCTCAAGACAAATCATTCATGGGGGATGAGAGATAAGTCAACTATAAAAGGCTCATTCTCAGACAGTACTAGTTCGACGCAAGCAGGGGAAGTGAGGAGGTGATGCAAGAGCTCGCTCGAATCAATATCAATGTGAAGTTGCTGATGAAACAGAATGTGTGAATAAAATATCTTATCAGCCTCCATGACCACCCATGTATGAGGAGCCTTACTATAAAAAGGACATTTGCTTCATAGCAAAGCAAATGGTGGATTTCTGGACCAATTCCCAAGGGTCCAATAAGGACTATTAGTATCAAGGTCAAAGAAACAAAGGTCAGAACTATAACACGGATGGTGCCTTTAGAGACAACAATCGTAGAGCTTACTATGACAGAAATAGAGGCTAGGATAAAGATGCTAATTAGGGACGCAAAGATGGTTACAGAAATGGTTCATATGTTCCACCACATAATCGAGATTTTGATACTTGCAGTCTAGAGTTGAGGAGATGTATGATTGCCTATTGAAGAAAGTTGACACGCAGGATGAGACATTGAAGGGGATGAAGTCTGACATCTCTAGTATTAATCAAAAAATTGAGTCTCATTTTGTTGCCGCCAAACAGCTTGAGCAACAGTTCAGTCAAATATCAACTTCGCTCAACCAGTGCCAGAAAGGTACATTGCCCAACAACATAGTTCAAAATCCTAAGAATGTTGGGCAGTGTATGGTAGTGACTACACATAGTGGAAAATAGACCATTGACCCTCCAATGCCAGTTGTTGATGATAATGTTCGTGAGGAGCTGATTGAGCGCAAGGATGTAGAGACTAGAAACATTCGTGTTAAAGATGGAGTAAGTGATGCAGCGCCAAGACCATAGAGGTTGAAACCCATTCCTAGACCTCCTCCCCGTTTCCCAAAGAATCAAAAAGAAGGAGGAGGAAGGTAAGTTCCAGCACTTTATCTCCATGTTGAAATAACTCTCTATCAACATTCCTCTCATTGAAGCATTGGAGAAGATACCCGGATATGCAAAGTTTATGACGAACTTGGTTACCAAGAAGTGTACTGTGAGTCAGGAGCTCTGTCCATAGATTCAATATTGAAGTGTGACATCCACAAGGTCCTTAGTATAGAAGAGAAAAGATCTTAGAGCATTCACTATTCCCTGCACAATTGAAGATATTGAGTTCTCAAGGGCACTATATGATCTGGGAGTCAGCATAAATATGATGCTAGTTGCAGTAATTAGGAAGATAGGATTGGGAGCCCCTACCCCTATAAATATGTGGTTGTTGATGGCCGCCAAGATAGTAAAGAAGCCTGTGGGGATATTATATGATGTTCTTGTCAAGGTTGAGAAATTTATATTCCCTGCAGACTTTGTGATCTAAGATTTTGAGGTCGCCTTCAAAGTTCCAATCATCTTGGGAAGGCCTTTCCTCGCCACTGGGCAAGATCTAATGGACATAGAATTAGGCTAAATCAATTTTTTTTATTAAATGATGAAGAAGTCATCTTTAACATTTTTCAGTCGATGAAGAGTCCAGATGAACCAAAGATGGAAGCATGGACACTTAGTGAAGCCTGAGTAACCAAGGGGTCTATGTCATGTTGCGATAATAAATCAGGAGCTACTTGGGAGGCAACCCAAGCACACTGGCGCTTAGGTACCCAGGTATGTTTTCTTTGGACCCCTGTGTTTTCTAATTATATCTTTGTGCATTAAGGGTAATGCACATCTTTTTCAATAGGGCGTGGGTAGTTATAGGCCTCAGTGAAGCTTGAGTAGCTATGGCCTATAACTATTCCAATCTTTTAGTCTGAGGGGTTTTCTTGCCTGTGTTCTTTCCCAAGGGAATTTACTTTCTATTGAACTGACATGTTTAGAATGTATACGTGGTATTAGTAGCATATTGTACTTAAGTCTATGACATATGTTTGTTTTTATTGAAAATATCATACCCACCAGAATTTGTTTTGTTTTTAGGTAGTCTTAATAACATTCATATGATCTTGATTAAGTGACAGTACTTATTCTAATAAGTGAGGTGTAATTGTGCTAAAAAGCATGATCTGAGAGTTTGAGTTGATAGTGTAATTAGTTCATGTGTGTGAGCTTATTTACATGATTCTTATAGTGTGTTTTAATTCAGAACTTGCCCTATTACTCTGACTTGGACAGTAGATAGTTAGTTAGGAAAATCTCTTAGGTCATTGTTCGTATTAGTCCACTTTGCCTAAATAACCAAACAAATGATAGATGTATCCCATGATCCAAATATTTGAGCCATGCGTGTACCTTTTTACTTTGTAGAAACCTAAATAACCAAGCCTTGTTGATTGTGAAATCTTGAAATTGGCAGTGGTCCTTTCTTGAACATTGTGTACCTTGACTGATGACAAATCCTAAGTTGAGGGTGGATATCAAAAGTGGTCCTAGTTCGTTGGTTGGATATTGTGCACTTCAACTCAGGCCAAAATCCTAAGTTAAGGGTGATTAGTGTAAGGGAGGTCAAAATAAATGGGGTGGAAGTCAATGATACATGAAATAAGGGGAAAATGTGCTATGGGTGCCAGAAAAGATGAAAAGATGCCTTAATAATGAGCTAAAAAGAAAAAGAATGTAAAAAATAAAAGGCAATAAGTTAAGAACTAGAATAAGGCACCCAAAAAATCTTAAAATAGGAGAAGGGGAGTAAAAGTTAGAAATATCAGTGTTGGTAGGGCAAAAGAGTAAGAAAATGCAGTATCAAGGAGGGACTTTAGTCACTATGTTCCAAAAACATCATACCAAAGCCCTCTGAGCCTACGTTACAAGCCAAGAAAGTCCTATAGTGATCCTAATCCAAGTGGTCGAAAGTTATAGTCATGAGTATAGGGACAAGCATATGGTATTAAGCATAATGTTTAATATCTATTGTGAGAGTGAGTGATTTTTGTGTAATCCTAAGCATTGAATCTGAAAATACGATTATGAGTGGGAAGTGGGACTTCTTTGAGTGAGGGCATTTGCATTACACTGTTAATTCTAGGCTAGCTTAGTAATTGTTGTTTATCTGTGGTTACCTTGCTTGTCATAGTTCCACCGTTACATGTATTGATTTTCATTGGTTTGTTTTACGACTATCTAATATGAATTGATGAGTTGGTTTGGGTGTCTGACCTAGATTTTGAGATAATGTATGCTAGTTGATTGAGGTTTGCATGTTACTATACTTACTATGTAGATTGAGTTTGTTGCTTGAGGACAAGCAACAATTTTAAGTTGAGGGTGTTGATATGCTATCAAAATATAACACTTTTGATGTTTTAAACTTAGGATTTTGTGTGTTCTCAAAGTGATATTTGTGGGTTTGATGTGTTTTTATATTTACTTTGTAGAATTATAGTGTTGGCATGGTTTTGGGGTAATGTCTATAGAATTACAATATTTTGAGAGAATACGAGGCACTCTACGGGCTGTTGAGACATTAAAGAGCCATAGAGTGGTCTCATGGCAAAATCTAGTGGAAGGCCTATTTAAGATATTCAGTCCATGACGGAACAGATGAGTCATAGAAGTCTGTACAGGTCGTGGAATTTGTTTCGTGCCTTGAGAATCATAGATGAACAATTGCATACAATGTCTTAGATAAATCCCTATACGGTTCATAAGTCTGAATATGGCTCGTACGAAGGTCTCATGGAAGCGGTGACTAATTTCCAAAATTGAAGTCTACGAAACCTTGACACAGGCCGTGGAATCCTATACGACCCATAAAGTTACCCGTGAGTCCTGCCAACTCAATACTCCTATTTCATTTTAGATTTTGTTTTTACTTAATATAAATAATTTTTCAGTTTCTTTTATAAAAGAAAAGAGGCAGAACGACTGAAAAAGAACTATAGAACTCTCTTTGTGTTTTTTATATTAATTCCATTGCATTGTGATGTCTTGAAGGTTGGAATTTCTTGCTCTTTAACTTTATCATCGTAAGTGATTAATTATGCTATTCTGTAACATAATTAATTATCTACCCTGATTATGCTTAGCTAAATCCACAACTAGGGTTGTGGGAACCATGACGAACTAATAAGGTAAAACTAGATAATGTGTAATTCTTGGAATGTGTGCATTTATGTATTGATTGTTTCTCTTTTTTTAACTACTTTTTAATGGTGGCCAATGTTAGAACTCACCTAGTGTTACTAACTGGATCAAGGTAGTAATGAATAGGAAAAGAGAATAGTTAATAGGATTCTATTGATATTTCTCATCTAAACAACCAAACGGGATCAAGGGGAGGTTGCACTATAATAATAGGTAAGGGTTAGTAATGTTACACTGCGGAGATAGATCAAATCACGTAGTGATATTTATCTCTCACCTGGATCAAACGATTTGGTAAACTTAACTTACCATTCTGCATGCTACACACTAGAAAAGATTATGATTATTTGGTAATGTCGAGTTAGGGAATCATGGGAAACACAATACTCTAGTTACTTCTTCTATTGATTCTATAACACTTTCACTATTATAGGTTTACTTTTCTTGAAATCATAACCCCCCCTTTCGAGAGATAAGTAGGTTAATTACCTTGAATTCTTTGAATTATCCTGAAGTCTGCCATATTCCCTGTGGTTTCGACCCTAACCTTGGTTAGGTTATGTTACTTGGCAGCGACTACTTTAACCTTCTAAAAGGAGGTGTAGCTTGGGCAACATCATGCTCAACTTCCAATTCTTCTACATCCATCTCTCGAGTGCCTACTACATTGACTTCCTCATCGACTTTGCCTAAGGAATCCACATCCATAACATTATTGGGAGCTGCATTTATACCTACTCTGGATGGCTCTCCTCTAGCCCATCCCAAAAAGAACTCAAGTCTGTGGACTTCAGGGTGCCATCTCCTGCTTCAAATAGTAAATTCCAGCTTTTATGGTTGATGTGCCTTCACTACCACCACTTGTTTTCTCCACAGTAGCTACCCTCTCTGTCAACCTAGCCAACTCTTTCCCATGATCCTCAATCATTACCTCGAGCCTATCTAATCTCAATATGTGTTCTTTAATCAGCTCCCACTGCTTCTTTTCAACCTATATATATGGGGCCAATGTCTTAGTAATGGTAGTATTAATCAACTTAGGTAAGGAAGACTCAAATCGAGCGGCATGAATTTTGGCCGCTTTGGCCAACCATCCAATGCTCCAAATAGTGGCTTTACTGATTGGGTTTTTGTCGTCATTGACCCAAGGCTCACCCTGTGCTTTAGTGGGAGGGAATATAATGGATAAGGAAGGTAAGGGGGAAGAGGAAGAAGATATACCTTCCTTGGGAGCTAGCTCTACAGTGCCAACCTCGAGGGCTTCAACATCAACCACTGATATTTTATCAACTAGTTTTTTTCTTGCTCGACCCTCCTCATCCCTTTGAAGTTTGGCCTCGATCTACTGGATGTCATTGAATGTTGTGGGAGTGACCTACACATCAATCTTTTTTTTGCTTAGAACTATGGCTTGCATGCACAAGGTTGTGATGAGATTGAGGAACGGTAGTGAGGTTTGCACTTGCTTTGCCCTAGTTAGGATTTTTGAGGTAATGACGGCACCGAGGTTCAACTTCTGGCGGTCCATAATATTACCAACCAATGCCTCTTTGGAATGCCGAAGAATTGACTAATTTTGTGATGAAATTAGGTTGTTGCTGATAAATCTGAACCAAAACCTTGTCAGAATGTTCATATCCTTTTTCTCAATGATTGCTCCCTCTTTTGACCACGAGGGAGCTGGATTTATAATCAAAGGGGCTAACCATGTCTTGATGTCATCGAATGTATAGAGTTGTATCATATATTCAAGGTCGTTCTGATATTGGTAAGTTCATCCTAAGATCTCATTTATATCTATAGCGCTACACAGTACTTACACACCTCGAACCTCCAGAGCATCAAGAGGTTTGTGAACAACCTTTACCTTGCTTATGCTTTTTGGAATGTCCTTTCCATAGGCCTCATAGAACTCTCTGACCATGCTTGGAATATAGGATCGCAAGGTATAGTGAATATTTAGAAATTGTGGAACTTGAGAGTATCCCACACCTCAGGTTACCTATCAATAACCCCATCAATTGACAATTGGTTCTCCTCCAATATTGTCCTTAGCCCCGGTGCTGGGAGTCTATTTAAGTGCCTTGGGGCTATGGTTTCTTGAATCCTCTAAGAAGTCTGAAGGAGAGGATCCTGTATGATTTTGGACCTGGATTCATTCCTTTGCCTCTTGGGATTTGTTTCCTTAGGTATAGGTAAAGACCTAGTGGATTTTCCCTAAACATGCTTTCGCTAGGTTATTCCTGAAAAGAAATATCAAAAGAATAGGTGAGCACCAATCATACGACAAATAGGTGCAAAATTGTTGAAAAGAAAATAAAAATGGGTGGACAGGTCTATTTGACCACCAAACATATTCGGCGATCTGCCAAATTAATTTGGCGGTCAAATAGACCATCACTTTTTTGCATAATTTTCAAACTTTCAAACTTTGCTACTTTCGAAGATGGTGGTGCAAATTTGATGATATGCCAAATTGATTCGGTAACGGAAAATACTGTCATCAAAAGTTACAGAACTCAATGGTAGTCATCACTGAAATTAACTAGTGTGTGTAACACTTCGACGTATCACCGAGTCCACTTTGATGGTCAAAATAATCATCACCAAAATTGACTGGCAAGGCCAACTCCCATGCATTCATAATTCAATCAATTTGCATAAGAACAATGGGAAGATCGCATGCTAACCCACCATTAAACATTAACACATGCTCATTCATCTGTTGCTACATTCATACCATTACCATGGCTACAAACTCGATCAAACGATGACTTACCCGTAAGAATAATGTCACCCAATCTATCATAAGGCAAGTTCACTTTTCTAAAAAGAGATTGGGGATTACTGACTTCACTTGTAGCCCATAAGATCAAGAAATCACAATAAGCATGTTTAATCAATCAAGGAATTCATATGAACATAGAATTATCTCGACTTAAGGCTATCCATCAAAATACCAATATCAAAATTGAGACATAGCACCCTATCATTCAACATTTAGGCAACAAGTTCATCAAATCTATCCCTATCCCACAGCACATGCTCATTCAATTTCATGATTTTTTAAAAAGAAATCAAAAGCCTATATAAACTAAGCATACATGAAGCATAGGGTCATAGAATCACAAAAACACATCACCATATGATTTCAACCACAAACCATGATTAATGAGCTCACAAAACCTTGATCAAGCCCTCATCTCAATATCATTCTTTCAAAAGGTAGTAAAGCAAAGGGCTAAGAACATACCTCCACAATGAAGATACAATAGCAATGAGAATTTTGTAAGAGATTTTGTTGATGAAACTTCTTCACATCAAAGAAAAATTACAAGCAAAAGACTAGAGGGAAAGTTGTCTTGTAAGGAAAGTGAAAAGGAGGGAATATGAAGAGTGAAAAACTAAGGCATTTGAATAGCCTTTAATAGGTCGGTCATGCAAGAGGAGTCAGCGGTGACGAACCAGACCACCTAATATATTTGGCAATACGCAGAGTGTGTTATTGAATGCGTTTTTCAATAGAAACTCAAACCATGACATCAGCCTCAAAGAGCAGTGAAATTGACCATCGCTCATCCATTTCAGTGATCTGTCAAATTATAACATATATCACCTAATTTGAAAGCATCTTAAGAATTGTCAAGTTACTCAAAAGGCGGTCAAATTAGTGGTTATCGTATCAACTAGGTGGTCCACCGATCATACCCATCATGTTGCCCTTTAAACATTTCACATTAATTTCTCTCTTTTCATATACCTGTATAAAACAACACCCATTATTCAAAAATAAAAGCTTACCTACTCACCTTGGGTTTCCTCCCAACTAGTGCCTTAGTTAACGTCATGACACAATGTAGTCCATCCTATCCTCAAGTCACTCATGATCGATCTATCACCGATACAACTTGGAGGTCTTTTTCCAGCTTCAAGGTACCGTAAATATTAAACACAACCTCATCTTCATTCACTCTGAACCTCAAGTCACCTCTCTCAACATCCACTCGGGCTCTTTTGAAAGACAAAAATAGCCTAACTAAGATAATTGGCACATCCACATCTTCCTCACAATCCTAGATCACAAAGTTAAAATTCCAACTAATCTTTTGATGGATCGGTCGGCCATAAGCAATTGCATCATTATTGGTGAAGGTGTGTCCATCCCTAATTCTTTAAATATGGATAAGGGTATAAGATTTATGATTTCTCCTAAATCACATAGAGTCTTGCTAAATTTGCAAGCTCTAATGGTGCAGGAAAATATGAAGGAACTAGGGTGTTCTTTCGTGGAAACCAAATTCTTTGTCAATATAGCACGTTAATTATGAGACACTTCAATCGTCTCACACTCTAGGGTCCATTTCTTGGTCACCAAATCCTTCATAAACTTTGCCTACCCTGGCATTTCAGTTATCGCCTCAACTAATGGGATATTTATGGACCGAGAATTGAATATAGAAAGGAATTTTTGAAACTTGGTATCCTCCTCTTTCTTCTTCAATCTTTGTGGGAAGGGAAGATCAATCTTAACTTGATGGACTTTCATCTTCACAATTGAATTTGCATTCTTAGGGGGTTCCCTTTTAGCATTAACACCATCACCCCCCAACTTTTTGTTTTTCATGACTCTTGAGATTACCAAGAGTCTAACCACCTCCATTCACTACTAAGTCATCATCATTATTGATATTCATTGCAATTTTATATTCTTCTATTTTTTCTCACCTTCTTCAACAATAGGTGGGGTTACAACACCTTCCATAACTTTTCCACTCTAATTCATGATAGTCAAACATTATTGGTCAGCACTCTTTAGGTTAACAACAGTGTCGCTGGGATGACCACCTTTTGGTCTTTGATTGAGATGGGCTGAGATATTACCGAGTTGAGTTTCAAAATGCTTAATAGAAATTGAGTGTGAGGTCACAGTTTGACTCAGCTGTGAAAAGTCAAATTTTATCTCTTTTGAAACCTTATTAAAGGTCTCAACTTTGTTCAAAACCGAATTAGCATATACTCAGTCCTAAATTTCATTGGATTAATATTTGGTTTAGCAACCTTCACCCTACCATGGGATGGAACATATCTATCTCTAGAACCATCACGATCCCTCCAACCTCTAGGTTGAGGTTGATCCGGTGAAGTTCTATCTCGCCATCTAGCATTACTGTTCCAACCTTGGTTCTCGAGTAGACTTAGGAAATCTAGCCAAGAACCCATCACTTGATTATGTATATAATGTAACTCTTCACTATAGCCTCCTTCATATGGTACATTTTCATAAACCACATCACCAACAGCTATAACATTAACACTCTTTTGGTTTCCTCCCATTACGTGCTTAATCAAAAGATACAGCTGAGTCAACATCTTATCCATGTTTTCATCTCTCTCTTGATCTTTAGTGAGTTCTTGTTTGTATGGACCCTTGTGCATAGATAATAAAAGGTCATCCCTTGTATACCAAGCTCGATTTATTTTGGTCATATCATCCTAAAGTTCACACGAAGAGCCAAAGGTTTGTTTTATGATTCCACCATGAACCACCTAGTCAGTCATACCTTTGTTGACTGCATCAAGACTCACATAGAAGTATTGTAACAATAAATGGTTTGGAACTCTATGGTTTAGGCCTTGAAGCAAAAGTTTCCAAAATCACAGCCAAGTCTCATGCAATGATTCACCATCAGTTCTTTTGAAGTTCTCAATACTTCTCCACAATTTAACCATATTCAAGGAAGGGAAAATTATTTCAAGGAACGCATGTTGAAGTTCCTCCCAAAAAGTAATTGAGTATCGAGGAAGCTCAGCAAGCCACCTCACTGCTTCTCTAGTGATAGAGAATGAGAAGAGCCTCAACCTTATGGCCTCTTAGGTGACTCCACGAAAATTAAATGGTAAACACACATCATTGAAGTTCCTGAGGTGTTCATGAGGATCTTTGTGAGGAATACCTCTAAATAACTCTTTTAACTAGAGTAATTATAGCATTTTAATGGTAACATGAAATACTACACCTCTAGCTAGTGGGGGCAGCTGAATGGCTCCAGTGCTTCCTACCTAGTTCCAATTAATGTTTTGAAAATCATTCATATCCCCGACATTATCACCATGGACACTCTCATCATCCTTTATCTTAACACTTGATTATCAATAGAAAAAACAAGAAGAATAGTAACAAAACAAATCTAACTACAAATATCAAGTTCAATAAAAACTTCAATCAAGAACTAGCACCATTCCTCAGTAACAATGCAATTTTTATGATGTTCAAGCCTACTACACCAAGGAAGCAGGGACGACTGTTATCACCATAATAACCAAACAAGAGAGTTAGGGTCGAATCCCACAGGGAATGGTGATTCAAGAGGTGTAGTAGTTAATTGGACTAGGCAATTGTAGGTGCAAATTGAGGGGTTACAATAATTAAAATTAGAATCTAGATCACAGCAAATTCTTAATTATGATTTAACAACAAAGTAAGAGAGATGTTGGGGATGTGCAAATATGAGATTAGATCTACTATGTCGGGTCTAGGTAATTAACTAATCGAGTTAAACATGAGTAAATAGGCTAGGTTTCTTGTAATCAGCACTTCAATTATGAAAGCAAAGGTGTATCGCATGCTTTAACTATGAAAACATGCATAAATCGCTCGAAGTTATGTCTGACCTGAGGATACAAAGAAAAATACCTAATACCTTAGCCAATGAACCCATAACTATGACATTCAACTAAAACCCCAAAAGATTTATGACTAATACATCTATTCCACACTCTAACTACTCCAATTAAGAAAATAATTAGAGGTTTAATGTAAACCACAAGTTTTTAACAACAAGATTTACATAAGAAACTTAGTATTAGATGTAAATACACTCAGATTAACAACAATATAGTCAAATATCAAAGACCCACAATTAGAAATCAAAGACCCATATTAGTTACACATCTCTTATATAGGGGTTTTAGCCACTCATGCTTAAATTTAAAGACTCAATACCAAATTTAGCAATTGCGTTCATGGGTAACAAGGATTGTAAGAGAAATGTTGAATTAAACCAATATATCCTTAAAAATTATGTCTCTACAAGCTTGAAACCCTCTCACCCTAGTACTATTGAGCAAGAATGTTCTATGTATTACACTACTACTCTCTCTACTCTGAAATTCTGATTTGAACCATATTTGTAATATCCTTTCCAAAAAAAATTTATAGTCCATGCGAAGTACATAGACTTTTGTGCATCATGTAGCCATTAGGCGATCAAGGTCAGCCATCACCGAGCATTCTGGTGATGCATCGAATATGTACTTGACAACTTTCTACTATGTCCCTCTGAATACTTAACTCTCTGCAAGATTAGGCGATGGTTCTTTACTCTGTTGATCATGTTCAACAATTCGTCAAACTTCCTTCTATATCGCCCTTTTGTCATAACCTTAGGCTCCTAAATTCTGCAATAATAGGTGGTCTCCTTGGTTATTTGGTGATGCACCAAATATGTTTAGAGACTTCGGTTCTGATCACCTTTCTGGCATGAACTTGAGACTTGGTTTCTAAAATATTAGGCAGTCTCAATGAGCCTTTGGCGATACGCCAAATAAGTTGACGAGGATACTTTTGCCCACTATTTTCACACTTTTGTTCTTTTTCTAAGATTTGTTGAGTATTGTCCACTTGTGCACCTTTAATTTCCATTCCTAACATAACACGTTCATATTATTTAGTATTTAGAACATAATAGCACACTAAGGACAACATTTGTTCACATTCTAAGCCTAAAATAAGTTTGAGATATGGACTCATCATTGGCAGAAGTTGTATTTGTATTGAATTTGTGGAGACACTATCTTTATGGTGTTCATTATGACATCTTCACTCATCATCGTATCTTACAGTATATATTCAATTAGAAGTACCTAAACTTGAGATAGAGGAGGTGGATTGAGCTTCTAAGGGATTATGATGTGACTATTTTATATTACTCGAGAAAGGCCAATGTGGTAGCAGATGCTTTGAGTAGAAATACTTCTAGTATGGGTAGTCTTGCGGCTATTCTGATGGAGGAGAGACCCTTGGGTAAGGATGTTCAGAGGCTAGCTAATGGGTTAGTAATATTACAGATTTCTAAGGATAGTGGTGTGTGTGCTTCCATTGAGGCTCACTCATCTTTGATTGATCAAATTCACACGAGATAGTTTGAAGATGAGAAGCTATGTTAGATTTGTGATAAAGTTGTTAGATGGGAGGCTAAGAAAGCTAAGATTGATTCAGTGAGAGTTTTGAGGTTTGGGGATCATATTTATGTACCCAAAGTGGGTGACTTGATCGGATTGATACTTGAGGATGCTTATTGTTCTAGATATTCTACCATCGGGGGGACGTGAAGATGGATCATGATCTTAGTCAACATTATTGGTGGCATGACATGAAGAGAGACATATCAGAGTTTATATCTAGGTGCTTGACATGTCAATAGGTCATGTGTGAGCACTTGGTCAAAGGATTCCCATTCCTGAGTGGAAATGGGAGCGCATTTACATGGACTTCATTATTGGCTTACCTTATACTGTTGGGTATTTAAACTCTATTTAGGTTGTGGTAGATTGGCTGACCAAGTTTGTCGACTTGATTTGGTCAAAGTAAATTATACAGTTGAGTGATTGACCTAGCTTTATATCAGTCAGATTGTGAGACTTCATGTGGTCTTTGTATCTATTGTGTCGGATCGAGGGTCATTCTTTACTTCACACTTGTGAGGGCCTTATATCATGGGTTCTGTACCTATTTAGATTTGAGTACATCTTTTCACCAAACATCAATGGCCAGTCCGAGAGGACCATTTAGGTATTAGAGTATATGCTTCAAGACTATGTTATTAATTTTGGTGCTAAATTGGACTAGCACTTGACCAAGGTGGAGTTTGCGTACAACAACAGTTATCATTCTAGCAGATGGCCCCTTTTGAGTCCTTATATGGTCAGAGTTGTAGATCACCTATCAGATGGTTTGACGTGGTAGTGGTGGTGAACATGGGTATTGACATGTTGAAGGATGACTTAGAGCAGGTGCAGTTGATTCAAAGTAGGTTGGTGACAACCCAGAGTTGCCAAAAAATCTATGTTGAAAGGCGGGTTTGAGCTTTGGAGTTCATGGTTGGTGACATGGTATGGTTGAAGATTTCACCTTTGAAGGTTGTTTTGAGATTCGAGAAGAAGGGCAAGCTCAATTTGAGGTTCATTAGCCTTTTTGAGGTTCTTGACAGAGTGGGAGAGATGGCTTCTAGACTTGTATTATATAATGACCTAGTTGGTCATTTTTGGCCTATCTATGAAAACTACTATTTTACACTTTCATTAGTTACTTTTGGGCCTATTTTGAATTAATTGAATGATTGAAACTGAAATCCAGAGTTTTAAAATGGAAAATATATATTTTGGCACTTTTTGGAAGTTTAAGTAATTGAAAAAGTGAGTTTTTTTACCATTCTAATTTTCTAGCGTTGGATCAGGGATCCATCAATTTCATGAGTTTGAGAATGTTAAAACTGAAATACCAGAAGTTGCAGAACTAAATTTGGAGATAAAATAAGATTTTAGGCCCATGGTTGTAATTTTAGTTGTTTCTGGACCAAAGTTTGACTTTGGTTAATATTCGAAGTCCGGAAGCTCGAATTGAAATTTTGTCAGTTCCAGTAGTTCTCTATGGTGAAACTAACGCTAGAAATGGTCTCGAAATAATTTTTGGAGTTTTCAAGGGTAGTTTTGGTATTTTGAATTTTAAACTAGTTTTATCAAGTCGGATGGGTAAATATGGTTAGGAGGCCTTGAAATTGATTTCTGATAATTTCGTTGAGTCTGGATTGCCTTTTCTGGTATGGATACATTTAGAGTTTATGTAATTTTGAGTTCGAATGAATTTTGGAGGTCCATTTCAAGTAGGGAATTTGGACTTGGTTGCTAGTTTTTGTTGTTTTTTTGTGTTGGTACAAACCTTCTCCACGTTCGCGGAGAAGCCCTCGCTTTTGCAGAATCTTAGGTATGTTTACCCTCTACATTTATGGAGGTTCTGTCACGCCTCCAACTCTACAAAGATGGACAGGCACTCGGTACCCTCTAGGCCCGAGAGAACCAACATATAACTTGTGCTTATGATGCATATGTCTATAACAACTCTACTGAGATAAAAAGTCAAAATATGTAGCACCAAACTTATATACAGGACTTGGTTGTTGAAGCCACAACTATTTAGAGACAAGATACATCCGAACTATATACAATAAGTCTACAAAGCCTCTACAAGATAGAAAACCTTAACATAGGTCGGGACAGGCCCTACCTTACATCAAAATATTATACAATACCATAATGCATAAACTATAGACTCAGTAAAGCCCCGAGATCAAATTGGAGCTCACCAAAAGTAGTTGCGTTCGGATGCGCCTATATCAGAGGTCTACTAGCTGGAGTACTTGTACCTGCATCAAGAATTGCATCATCCCCCACGAGGGATGTCAATTCAAAATAATGTACTGAATATGTAAGGCAATGGCATATGCAAAATGGAAACTTAAGTGAAGTCAAGTAGAAATAGATAAATGCATATCTCATAATAACAAACCACCTTTGTTATACTTGGGGAACCATGTACATTACATTTTTTATTTTCAATGCTTATTAATTCTTTTAGGTATGCAAAATAAGTGACCAGTTGATCAGTGGTAAAAGAGGAGGACCCATGCTAGGCATTTTAACCCCTGGGATGTTGTTCTCATAGCTATATAAATTGGGATCAACCCATGCCAGGATTTTGCGCCTAGGCTGCCACCCTTAAAACCAAGTGAGATCAACCCATGCTAGGCTCTTGCCCTTGGGCTGCCCCCCACGCTATGAACAGTGTTCAAATTATTCTTTAATACTTGAGATTGTTACTTTGGTGTTCATGACGCTGTGAGCTTTGGGACCATGTACCAGTAACGTAGGTAATGCTAACAGCCTCTTGAGGCAGTACAATGATATAAGGAACAAGTGTGACATTGACATGCCAAATAGGAGCTTAAATGACACAATTAGCTTCAGGAATGTAAGTAAACTTATCATGTTGGTGTTTGGAAGAGTAAACTACAGATTTACTAACAAAAAACACGTCCACAAATGGAATAACACTTGGGAAGTTCACTCATTAATAGTGGCACGAGTATTGGATTCCATGCCAAACAATATAGAATAGGATAGCCTTACATACCTTGCTGTACGACCTTGTTATTACCGCGAAGTAACCTCTTTCCTTCTCAAACATTTATCTACAATAGAGTTGGTGATAAAACTAATGTTAGTAGCTAGCTAAGAAACATGTATTGGCAGTTCAATCTTAGACAAATAACATTCAGGCAGCAAATTTGTAACTACCACCTAAGGGTGTTGTTTCAACCCTTCTTCCTCTAATTGCATCTGTGTCATACATACTTTCGTATACATAATCTACCTCAGCTTGTTTTTAGTTCCATAACACGCTTAAAACAGTTCACTAGGTACAACACATGACGACTCCACACCACACATAATTAAGTAGTGTAACATTGTAACCCCTCTCCGATATTTCAACA
>JBCEWC010009635.1:0-18516 GCA_038996855.1 Solanum aculeatissimum
CCACCCAGGGAAAGCAAATGTGGTAGCCAATGCTTTGAGTCATAAGATAATCATGAATATTAGTGATCAAACCATGGTAAGTCAAAGGATGGATAAGGATTTACGTCAACTAGCCAATTTGGGAGTTAACCTTCTTGAAACTCCAAAAGAAGGGATAGTTGTTCATAATACTACAAACTCTTCATTGGTAATTAAGGTTAAAGAAAAGCTGTTCAAGGATCATATTTTATGATGACTTAAGGAGAAGGTGAGTCAAGGTACGATGAAGGGCTTTGAACTTACACAAAATGGAGTACTTTATTACCAAAATAGATTATGCGTGCCTGATACTAATGGATTAATAAGGAGGATAATAGAAGAAGCCCATCATTTAAGATATTACATCCATCCAAGATCAACGAAGATGTATCATGACCTGAAGGGAATATCTTGGTGGGGAGGTATGAGAAGGACCTTGCAAAATTTGTGGCTCAATGTCCAAATTGCCAACAAGTCAAAATAGAGTACCAAAATCTAGGAGGTTATATGCAATGTATAGAGATCCTAACTTAGAAGTGGGATATGATAAACATTAATTTATTTACTAGACTGTTTGGCTCGTTTTAGAAGGTTGACTCCATATGGGTAATATTTAGTAGACTCACAAAGTCAGCACACTTCCTGCCAGTTAAGAGTTATTATAAAGATGAAGAGTATGAAAAGTTATACCTTAAGGAGATAGTTAGGCTACATGGTGTCCTAATCTCCATTATATTTGATCGAGGAGCTCAATTCACCGCAAAGTTTTGGAAGTCCTTCCAAAAGAGTTTAGGAACACAAGTGAATTTTAGTACAACTTTTCATCCTTAAACAAACGGTCAAGAAAAATACACTATTCAAACACTTGAATATATGTTGCGAGCATGTGCATTAAACTTCAATGGTAGTTGGGTGGATCATTTTCCACTTATTGAATTTGACTATAATAATAGCTATTCGAGCTTCAAAATGGTACGTTATGAAGCTTTGTATGGAAGGAAATATAGGTCACCAATCAGATGGTTTGAAGTGGGTGAAACTACCTTTCTTGGGCCAGATCTAGTCCAACAAGTAATGGGAAAAGTTAAGGTAATACAACAGTGGCTAGAGACAACCCAAGGTCTTCACAAATCATATATGGATGATAGGAGGAGAGAACTGTAATTCTTGGTAGGAGGCTGGGTATTCTTGGAGGTCTCGCCAATGAAAGAGGTTATGAGATTTGGTAAGAAGGGGAAACAAAGACCACCTTGCATAGGGCCATATAAAATTATTAAGAGGTTTGGATATGTTTCATATGAATTAGAGCTACCCCAAGAGCTTTCAATGGTTCATCTAGTGTTTCATGTCTCGATGCTTCAAAAATACACAGGTGACCCATCTCGTATCACTCCTATTTAAAATGTGCAGGTTACAAAAGATCTCACCTATGAAGAGGTGACTATTTATATTCTAAATCATCAAGTTAAAAAGCTAAAGAATAAAGAAATAACTTTAGTAAAGGTACTTTGGAGGAATCGACAAGGAGAAGAGATAACTTGGGAAGCTGAGGAAGTGCTGAAATCTAAGTAACCACATCTATTTGATGCAGAATAGGGGCATTACTAGGTACGTGTACTCCAATATTTGTTATGTTGTCAAAAGTATGTTTAAATGAAGGTTTTCTAGTTATGCTAATATTTGGGGACGAATGTTTCTAAGGGAGAAAGGATGTAACACTCCACATCTTACGTGTACTAATCTTATGTATATAGAACATGATATGGCTTGATCAAATGAGCATCAATTTTAAAAGTGCCCAACATTTAGATTGTAGGGTATATTTACGTCTAATCCCTAAGTAAGCAAGTGTATATAAGTTTTAGGTTTAATTAAGGAGATCATGACCTTAAACGAATTAGAAGAAGGGAGGTACTTGTGGGACTTTATGAAGCTAGTAGATGAGTCACCTACATGCTTAGTTTAAATAAGCTAGGTAGATGGAGAAGATTAATTCATACATGAGTGAACTCACTTGAGGCCCAAAATTTAGTAAACAGAAAAGAAAATGGAGACAAGGCCCAACCCCAAATCTGTCCAAGTCCAATAAAGAATAAAGCTCAAGTTAAGAGTGCAATTTTAGCTCATGGTTTAGCATTATAAAGGGAAATTATTGGCATCCGAAGATGAATAGAAATAGGGCTCAAGTACATTCACGACCTACTAGACGATTTGGGCCCAAACTAAGTGAAGGGAAAAGAGAAAAATATGCAGCCAAGGCCCATCGAATTGGAGCCCATAAAGGTCTAAGTGAAAGGGTCAAACAGGTGCATCACCAACCTGCTAAAATATGTCTTAATAAAAAGATAAAGACGACCAAGAGTGTCCCTTTAAAAGGGGTTAAAATCTGCTCCTTAGAGTCACTTAACATTGGGAAAAATTAACTTTTATAAGTTTTCTCCTTGCTCTCTCTTGACTTTACAAAGTAGCCAAAGCACACCTTTAGGGTTCTTGAAGAGGAACGGATCTTTCAAGGCTTAGGTACGTAGAAATACCTATGATTTTAGTATAATGTTTCCATGAAAAACATCGGGAGTATGTTTGTTATGCATGGGTGATATATTGGACAACATGTTTTGGAAAAATTTTTGCTCACTTTTCTTGGTTATTGAGGGACTTTGCTCTTGTTGGTTGTCTTTATTATGAAGAAAGGCTGAAGTTTTTACCAAGGTTTAGGTCCAAATAATAAAACTAAGTTGCTTCCCCCTTTTTTGTTTTCCATAGAAACGAATTCTTGTATGGTATCTTGAATGTGTTTCGAAGGAATTTGTGGGCTAATGAGTGAGGACTTTTGTCTCACATCCCCCATATGTTTTGTAACCATTGTGTGACTGTTTTGGTGTATAAATATGTAGAACAGTTTGGTTGAAGTTTGAATAGGTTTGAATTTATGACGTCGAAATATAGTGAAAAAGCGTAATATTATGCTACCCAAATTGTATGTTGCGTGGAGTTGATATACGTTGTACTTGGTAAAATATTGTGAGCATTTTATGGGATTGAAACAAGCTGGATATTACATGTATATGAGTATGTGTATTAGAAAATATGATTAGAGGTGGAAAGGTTGAAAGAATACTCTTGGGTTGATAATTACAATCTTACTGTCCAAGCATTCTTTTTTAAGAGATTGAACTGCCAAGACGAGTTTATTAGCCGTTAATACTAGTTTTATCACCCTCCCTATTGTAGATAAATATTTGGTAGAAAAGGAGGTCACTTCGAGGTAACAACAAAGTTATACAACAAGGTATGTAAGCTACTCATTGTCCTATTATTTGGCTTGTAATATAAATCCTTCCCTGGTATATAGAAACACTTATAAAACTCCAACACAACTAATTCTTGTGTCTTGACTCTTTAACAAGTACATATGTTCCCAGATATAGTCATTATCAAATCTGCACACGTACTTTGGATACCAAGATACCTAAGTTCTCTTTTTAGCTAAATAAAGTCCATGTGTTATTTCATCTCCTACGTATTTCATTAGTTGTGCAACCTACTCTCTTCATTGTGGTTTTGTCTTACATGGTTATATACATGTCTCTTTTTATGTCAATAGTCTTGCAGCTCAAAATGTTATGACCACCAAAAGAATCATCTCAAAGGTAAATAAAAGATATAAGTGAAGTTGTTTATTGATGGGTGGTATATCAGAGGTGGGAGAATCAACAAGCATAGGTCGATCCTATATTATTTGGGTATCCCAGTGGTGAAAAGAAAGACTAGCATAGGTCAATTCCGATATTAATTTATCATTGATCAGTTGGTCACTTGCGTTATATACTGTGCACAGATTATAAAGTAAAGAAAGGTAAAGTAACAAAAATGACATAGACTACATGATTCCACAACATGATTAAAGGCGGTCTCTTATCGTTACAACAATGCATGATTTCATTAAAGGCAGTCTCTTATCCAAATATTCAGTACATTATCTTATATCGACATTCCTCATGGGGGACCTGTCTTTCATGTTGCAGGTATAGGTCCTAGTTGATCTCTCCAGTAGGAGTACAGCATATCCAACTGCTATTACTGAGCTCTAGGTTGGTTTGAGGCTTTGTGTATCAAGAGCTTATATTTTTTTATTGTGTGGTAGTTAGTCCTGAGGCGGGGCCTTTCTCAACCCTTATCAGATACTATTCCTTATCTAGAGGCCTTATGGACTATGTAAAGTAAATTGTGATCATGTCTTGTATGCTAGACATTGTGGCTCCAACGGCCTAGTCATATGTATTTCCTTTTGGCTAGTTATTACTGTCTACTTTCCTAAAAGCATATTGATTGTGGAAAACCCTTATAATGTTCATCCATAGTGTGTTATTATAGGTTGGTTCTCCTGATCCTTGTCAGTATCGAGTGTTAGTCTTCCTTAATGGGACTTTAGGTGTGACAGTAACAACTTAATCTGGAATGGCTTTAGGTTGTGATAGACATTTTCGAGTCCAAGTATGAGCTTGTATTGTTTCTTGTAATGTGTATGCTTAATTGGTTTCTTGTATAACTGTGTGGGTTTTCTAGTATAGGGATATATGCTATATTCTTAAAATTGACTACCGGTTATACTCCTGATTGTGCATTGAGGGTTTACTATTATGATTGTCCCAAAATGTTGGGCTTTTGGTTACTTGTAAATTGGGTTGTGGTCCTTTTTCATGAGATGTATGCTATAACATGGGATTTAGCTGAATTGTCTATTGTGTTGGGATATTTATTGCATTATTAGCTGGGTTCCCTATTACTTTGTCCTAGTTACTAGTTATGTTTACCAGCTGGATTGTTGTCATTATTCTTGATACTTGAGATATTATAGGTTAGCTACTTTCTATGGGACTTAACCTAGGTTTAAGCCAGTGTTTCCCTAGATTTTCATTGTCCAAGCCTACATGATTACAAATATGCAAAGTTTGACATGAATGGCATCAATCATAGGAGACCAGCTGAGCAGTTTACTATTCCTTTGATTTGAGTCCCTGGTTGCTATTCTTATAAGTCAACTCTCTTGGGGACATGCCCATGTGTCTAGATCCTACATAACACTCCTCAGGGTACGAGTCTCTGATGGCCATGCCCATGTATCTGAGTCTTAGGTAACACCTCTTAGGGTCATATTTCAGATATGTTTTGAGGTTTATGACTCATGTGATTGTTCCTGGGTATAATATCGAGTTGTTTTTCAGACCACCTAGCCCTGGTTGACTTTTTAAACTAGAGTCCCAGTCGCTAAGGAGGTATGGTCCCTTAGGTAATATTTAGGGGTGCAGGACCCCATATGATGATGATTATCATACTAGTTAAGGTGTTATACCATTTATTACTTATCCCTGCATCCCTACACCTATACACGCCCTAATTTCATGTGGGTGTACCTTCTAGGCATATGGGGCCCCAGTTTGCATATAAGCATAAATACTAGGTCTTTACACCCATGTACAACACTATACCTTGACCATGTGATAGTTGTAATATAGTTCAATTCGAGTTTGGTTAGTTCATTCTATGGTACACTGTGCAAGGCCCCACATGTGGGAAGGTGTAAAAGAATGAAATATGGAAATATTCTAACTATCAGTGGGTTTTATGTAGGGAACCATGGGTCATAGCGTGTTCTCATGAAATGATGGCCAGACTTTTTGAAAATATTAATTTTTGAAGTTGGGCATATGAGATACCATATGAACCATACTTTTACTTACGAGCCATAAGGTTTTTCGTGGGTTAAGGAACAAAGATCATTTATGAGGATTCAAAATATTACCAGATGAGACCTTCCTTCCATGACCCATAGGCTGGACCGCGACCCGTAATCGGGGTCTCGTGATCCTATCTGAAAGAATTTTATAAGGGGCAGATTTGACCTTTTCTAATTTTCTACCAATGTTATGAATTATGTGAAATATGATTAAGTATATGAATTGTCTATTTTGTGGGATTGATGACCTAGCACAGAGAGGACTTTGGTTTGTAGCCATTTTCCTTAACTATGTGCCACCATAGGTTATCATATTGGTTCCCCATATGGACTCGAACGTACCAAAAAGGGAATGCCATAAGCTAAGATATTTGTTGAATCTGCTGAAAATACTATGTTGTAAGATAAAGATATCATGTGAAACCCACCGAATATGACACTTTTTGAAAAGGCTTTGTTGAAAGGATAGTGTTTCGTTTACCTTGGCAAAGTAGACCACTCCTTATCTGGTGTGGAGTGAACATCACGATTCTAAGTAGTGGCTGACTTGGTCTTACATGTCGGTTATGGTCCTTTCCCACTATGTATATTATGTCATGTGATTTGATGATTGTTCATGGAGATCGAAGTTAGGGTGTGAAAGTTATGGCCCTTGTAGTGAGACTGCCCGTAATTGGAAGTATGCTGGAAAAGGGTTCCGGAATGGGGTCTAAGTGAGGGACCACAGACCATTTTCTGGTTCACGGTCTGTGGTGGGTTCCGTGGGTTGATCCAGTGGACTCTTAGGGGTTGGAGGCCAAGCCATGAGCCAAGTGTGGCCCCATGGACCACTTCATAGTCTGTGTGAGCCTTCACGGCCCGTGAGGGGGTCTCGTGAAGTGATCCAGAGAGTTGGCAAAGGTCCGGGGCTGGACTCCGGACCAAGTGATGCTCTACGGACTAGTACACGGTCCGTGTGTAGCTACACGGTTCGTGAGGCCCCTCGTGAGTTGGTCCATAAAGTCCCTCAAAGGTTCAAGCCGAAGCCGAGACAAAGTGAGGTCTCCAAGATTGGTTCACGGTCTGTGAGCCTCTGGACGACCCCTGGGTGCCTTCCGTGATTCACTGTTTTCTGTGATATAGTTTGTTTCATTAATGGTTAATTCATAATTTAATTAGATCCTATGCCCCTTTTAGCCTTTCTAAGGTCTCCTAACACCCCTAAATCAAATCCTAATCCTGTCTAATTCATTCTATCACGTGTCAATTCACTCCAAAATTCTCTCAATACTCTTGACCTCCATTGATGAAAGCTTCAAGAAATTGGGGAAAATCACCTTTCTTGCAAATCCATTCAATTCTCTTGACTAATCTCAAGTTGTGTGGGATTAATTCATGGATTCCCTTTCATCCATGAAGACCCAAGGACCCTTTTCTTTAAATTATGAATTTAAGTTTTCTTCAATTATGGGTTCTTTAAATTTTGAAGTATTTAATTGAATTGAGTTTTGGGCTGTAGAAATTAGGTGATTAAAAGTTGATTTACGTTTTAATTCTATGAAGTTTCAATGGATTTGATAAAGGTCAAGTTACGCATGTCCCCTTTACTCTTGAACTATGCATGGGTAGTGTTTTAAATGATGGTTTAAGTGTTGATTTAACATGAATATCTTATTGACTACTCTTGATTTGAATTTAAAGTATCAATTTTAGTACCCATGCTATGCTCATTGTTACTCATGGAATTTGCATGCATGATCATGGATTTTTATGAAGGTTTTGATGTGGGTTAAGTCCTAGACATATTTATGTCTATGATTTTGAACAAGTATGGGTTATGACAATAATGTGATCACATAATGCCTATGATATGGCTCTTTGAGCAACATGGGTATTTACACCAATATGATATGATATGATAAGTATGGAGCTACTCTTATGCATGAAGTTTAACATGGAAGTGTATTTGGTTTTTATCTCAATGAAAAATGATTATGAAATGTGTTTGACTCTTGTTAATTATCCATAAGAGTAATGAAAGTGATGTTCGCTTTTAAGCCCAAGTATGCATGGTTTGATGTTCAAGTATCAAATTTCTATTTTAAAGCATGTATATGTATATGTATTCTTGTGGGATGACGACTTAGTACCGAGAAGGATTAGAGTAGTATGTGGGCTATCCCCAAGGGTCCCACTCCTTTCCCAAAACTATGTGCCAACGTAGGTATGCTATCAAAATGGGAGGCCCGTAAGGTATGCTTTGATATGATATGATATGCTATGTTATGTAAATCGTTTTGAAATGACCGGGTCGTAAGAAAGGTGGCCATCACACCGAAATGGGAGGGCCGTATGGTGTGGTTTAGATTAACTTTGGCAAGTAATATTATCCGATCCAATAGAAGACCTCATCGGGCAAGTTCATGTTGTAGCTCACATGAGTTTGGATGTCGGTTATGGTCCATCCCCTTTATACTATAAGCATTATGGCATTTCATGCATCATGTTATCATGGCGTATTGATATACTATTCTTCCTTATATTCTCTTCCTATGTATGTACCTTTTTCATCTAGGTTGTCTATAGGTTCATGTGCATAAGCATTTTCATGCCCGCATACATAGTGTTTTATTGTTCTAACCCATACTCTTTGTCTACATATTCTAACCATGTAGGGACTGGGGACGACCTCTATCTACCGTTGTATGACGAGTCACATCCTTGAAGTTTTTGCTTATGGTGAGCCCTTTTGTTAAAGGGGAATATCCACTTTCCTCTTTCTTGTATTGTTTTACTTTTTTGCTTATGAATTGAGGGTGAGCCCAGATTATGTCGAGGCCCCGCTCTATCTTATGTAGAGGCTATGTTGGACATGTTAGACTCTTGCACATTGTATTATATTTTGATGAGTTGTTATGACTATTGAGATTTGGCTATAAGAATGATGTTTCGATTATGCTTATGATCATGCTTGGACTTGTGAATGTTGGGAATGTGCTTATGTGGAAAGTCCTATAACCCGGTGTGCCCCCGTAGCTTGATTCCTACTTACCCGCCCTTTAGAAATACTTATTTTATGCTATGTGATTCATGTTTCTACCATTCCCGGCAATATCCCCATAGCTTGAGTCCAAAGCCCCGTTTCCCCTAGAATTATGTGTTATGGGTTTACTAACCGCGCTTCTGAACTGACGATGTGAGTGATGATGCTATGATGGATTGATCGAGGACTTTCGGGTTTTCTTTCGCCATGTCACATCTAGGCCCCACTTGCGGGTCATGACACTAAGTGCTTTGGGTTAGTCCATTGAGATTTACCCCTCCTATTCTTTTCCAAATGCAGTTGAACTGTCAAAATATGAATCATAACATTAATACAGCTATTTTGATTGTTATATTTCAAGAAATAGGGAAAATATGTTAATTGTAATCAAAATAGGAAAAATGGAATTCGTGCTCAAAACACCAAACCAACCAATGTACAATGACTACTAAACCTCCTCGAGTATATTTCACAGAACCAAGTTACATTTATTACAGAAAAACTTATATATTCAATAGTTTGTTTATCGAATTTCTCAAAAATGTATAGTGTAACAATCTGAAAGTTTTTGAACTTCATAATGGTTGGTCAAGCTTAGTGTTAAAATTGTCGTGGTTTAATTTTGGTAGCCATGGGTTTGTATTTAAGTGGCCGGATTCAAAACGGATCATTTGGTGAGGTTGTTAGGTCGGTTGGGCAGTGAACTTTGAATGATCATAACTTTTTGTACGGCTTGAACTGTTTGGGCTTCTATATTTAAAATCGAAGCTCTTTGAGTTATCTTCGTAACGCAACTGGTTTGACTCAATTCAGAGTTTTTATGGGAAAGTTATGGTAAAATCAGTGAGACTACTCATAATTGGAAGGACGCTTGGAACAAGGTTCTAGAATTGGGCTAAGGGCTGGACCACAGACAGTTTGATGGTCCATGGTCTGTGTGGGTGCTCGTGGGTTGGTCTAGTGGGATCCTAGGGGTTGGGGTCCAAGCCATGGACCAAGTATGGTCCCATGGATCGCCCCACGGTTCGTGTGACCCTTCAATGCCCGTGAGGGGTCCCGTGAAGTGAGGCAGAATGTTGGCCAAGGTTTAATGCTGGACTCTGGACCAAGTGATGCTCCATGGACCAGTACACGGTCTATGTGCAGATACACGGTCCGTCAGGCCCATAGTGAAGTGATCCAGAAAGTTCCCCGAGAGTTCAATTCGAAGTCGAGGCCAAGTGAAGTCTCATGGGCATTGTACACGACCCGTGGACAGGTAAATTGGCAGTGTATGCCATCCGTGTAACGCTGTCTTCAGTGATTTAGTCCATTTCATCAATGGTTAATTCATAATTTAATTAGATCCTATGCTACTTTTAGGCTTTCTAAGGTCTCCTAAACCCTCTAAATCAAACCCTAATCCCCTTTCATCCATTCTAACACTCCTCAATTCATTTCAAAATTTTCTTAATCCTCTTGACCTCCATTAATGAAAGATTGAAGAAATTTGGGGAAGATCATTTTTTTGTGAAATTATCCAATTCTCTTGATTAATTCCAAGGTATGTGGGTTTTACTCATGGATTCCCTTTCATCCATGAAGACCCAAGAACCCTCCTCTTTAAATCATAATTTTAAGTTTTCTTTAATATGGGGTTCATTAAATGTTGAAGTATTTATTTGAATTGGATTGTGGGTTGTAGAAATTAGGTGATTTAAAGTTGCTATAAGTTTGAATTCTATGAAGCTTCAATGGATTTGATGAAGTTAAGTTATGCATTTCCCTTTACTCTTGAACTATGCAGGGGTAGTATTTAAATAATGGTTAGAAGGTCGATTTAACTTGAATTTCTTATGAACTACTCTTGATTTGATTTAAAGTCTATCCTTCTTGTTACTCATGACAATTTCATGCATGATCATGGATTTTGGTGAAGGTTTTGATGTGGGCTAAGTCCCAAACATGTTTATGACTATGATTTTGATCAAGTATGGGTTATGACTAAGTTGTGATCACACTAAATCTATGATGACTCTTTGAGAAACATAGGTGTTTACACTAATATGATATGACAAGTATGGAGCTACTCTTATGCATAAAGTTTGACATGAAAGTTTGTTTGGCTTTTTAGCACATAAAGCTTGATTATGAAATGTGTTTGACTCTTGGAAAGTATGCATAAGAGTAATGAAAGTGATTTGGCTCCTAAGCCCAAGTATGCATGGTTTGATGTTCATATGTCAAGTTTCCAATTTAAAAGTATGTATATGTATACGTATTCTAGTGGGATGATAACTTAGTACCGAGAAGGATTGAAGTAGTAAGTGGGCTATCTCCAAGGGTCCCACTTCTTTCCCGAAACTATGTTCTACCATAGGTGGCTACAGAAATAGGAGGCTCATAAGGTATTCTTTGATGTGATATGATATGATATGATATGCTATGTTATGTAAATCCTTATGAAATGGGAGACCCATAAGGAAGGTGGCCATCACACCGAAATGAGAGGCCCGTAAGGTGTGGTGTAGATTACCTTTGGCAAGTAATGCTTTCCGATCCAATGGGAGGCCTTAATGGGCAAGTTCATGTTGTAGCTGGTATGAGTTTGGATGTTGGTTATGGTTCCAACCCCTCTATACTATAAGCATTATGGCATTTCATGCATCATGATCATCATGACATATTGATATATTGGTCTTTTTTATACTCTCTTCTATGTATGTGCCCTTGCCATGTAGGTTGTTATCGATTCATGTGCACACATTTCATGCCCGCAAACTTAGTGCTTTATTATGCTAACCCATACTCTTGTCTACATATTCTAACCATGAAGGGACTGGTGATGACCTTTATCTACCGTTGAACGATGAGTGATCTCTTTAAGCTAATTGCTTGTGGTGAGCCCTTTGTCCAAGGGCAATATCTACTTTCCTCTTCCTTGTATTGCTTTACTTTCTTTCCTTATGACTTGAGGGTGATCCCGGATTATGCTGAGCCCAACTCTATCTTATGTAGAAGCTATGTTGGACATGTTAGACTCTTACACATTTTATTATGGTTATTTTGGGATCTTATGACTATTGGGATTATGTTATAAAAATGATGTTCCGGTTATGCTTATGATTATGCCTATGGGCTTGTGAATGTTAGGAATGTACTTATGTAGAAAGTGCTCTAACCCGGTATGCCCATATAGTTTGCGTCCTACTTACCAGCCCCTTAGGAATACTTGCTATGTGCTATGTGATTCATTCTCATTCCATTCCCAACATCATCCCTATAGCTTGAGTCTACAACCCCGTTTCCCCTAGGATTATGTGTTATGTGTTTACATTTCTGCGCTTCTGAACCGATAATGTTAGTGATGATGCTATGATGGCTTGATCGAGATCCTTTCGGTTCTCCTTCACAATGTCATATCTAGGCCCCACTTTCGGTCGTGACAAAGATGGTATCAGAGCCCTAGGTTTGTAAATGATCCTCGGATTCCAACATGCCGCGTCACTTAGAGTCTCGTTCATGGGTGTGATGCGCGCCATACATATGAGTGAGAGGCTATGATGATGTTTTAGGAAGTTGTCACTTCATTTTCCCTTGTGTCATACCTTATACTATTTTTCTTAGATTCCCTAAACTCTTGGTGTTCTTGTTTCTCTTTCAGAACATGCCTCCTAGAAGAGCTCCCTTCCCCCGTCAAGCTCCCGAGTTTGAGGGACAAGCCCCTCGGGCACTGGTAGAGGAACAAGTGTCTCATGCTAAGTTTAGAAATGTGGTGTCCATGTTGGCCCAAGTTGTGGCTAACAAAGCCCGGCCGATCAATTCCATGAATGTGGGTACTCCGGCTACTAGGGTGAGGGATTTCACCCGGATGAACCCTCCGAAGTTCTTTGGTTTAAAGGTGGATGAAGATGGTCAAGAGTTCATTGATAAACTCACTAAGGTGTTGACAATAATGGGGGTGAGTTCGAAAGAGAAAGCTGAGTTGGCCGCATATCAATTTAAAGATGTGGCCCAAGTGTGGTATGGCCAATGGTTGGTTGAACGAGTTGCGAATGTCAAAGTTTGATGGGAAGAGTTCAAAATAGCTTTCCTTGATCGTTTCTTTCCTCTTGAGCTTAGGGAATCCAAAATGACCGAGTTCATAAATCTCTGACAAGGTGGTATGACCGTGATGGACTATGCTCTCAAATTTACTAAGCTCTTCAATTATGCTCCAATGCTTGTATCCGATCCCCGTGCAAGAATGCATAAGTTTATTTCGGGTATTTCAGATTTGGTGGTGAAAGAATACCGAACCGCTATGCTCATCTGTGACATGGACATCTTTAGGCTCATGACTTATATCAAGAAAATTGAAGGTGAAAAGCTTAAGGAGAGAAGGGTTAATAAAGCTGAGAGGGCCAGTTGGATGGTGGGTTCTCCAACTCTAAGAGTGGTGGTGGTGGTTTTGGTTAATTCCATCAAGGACAAGGTTCTAATATGAGGGTTGCTAATCCGAGAGTGCCTCCTCCTAAGGCACAAGTTAGGGGTGGTCCCTGAATTCCTCTTTGTGGTGAATGTGGAAAGCACCGTTTGGGAGATTGTAGAAGGGCTTCGGGTGCTTGCTTTGGATGTGGAGGTTTGGACCACTAAATTTCTGAATGTCCAAGGGGTGCCAAGAAGGATCAAGTGGCTCCCGGTGGTAAAGGGCCGCTGAAAGATTCGGTTGGTGGTACTCCAAGGAATAACGGATTCTATGCTTTTCATGCCCGACAAGAGGTGGAGGAAGCTCCGGACGTCATGACTGAAATGTTAAAAGTCTTTGATTTTGATGCTTATGCTTTACTTGATCCGAGTGTAAATTTATCTTTTGTGACTCCTCTGTTGGCTGTTAAATTTGGTTTGAGTCCCAAAACTCTAAGGGAAGCTTATTCGGTGTATATTCCCAAGGGTGAGTCTACTGTTGCCCGAAAAGTGGATCGGGGTTGTCCTATCACTGTGTTGCATAAAGTGTTCCCCGGTGTCCTTATAGAACTTGAGATGCATGATTTTGATGTTATTCTTGGGATGGATTGGTTGCATGCATCGTATGCCTCGATTTATTGTAGGACTAGGCAAGTTAAATGTCAAGTTCCTAATGAACCCATGTTGGAATGGAAGGGTAGTGATTCCGTGGTTAAGGGTCAGTTTATTTCCTACCTCAAAGCTCGAAAGATGATTTGTAAGGGGTGCATTTATCATATTATGAGGGTTAGAGATGTAGACGGTTAGTTACCTAAGCTTGAATCTGTTCTGGTGGTTAATGAGTTTTTCGATGTGTTTTTCGAGGACTTTCCTGGTATCCCTCCCGATAGAGAAATAGATTTTGGCATAGATATCCTTACGGATACCCAACTTATCTCTATTCCTCCTTATCATATGTCCACGGCAGAATTGATGGATTTGAAGGATCAATTGAAATATTTGCTAGAAAAGGGTTATATTAGGCTGAGTATTTCACCTTGGGGTGCTCCCGTGTTGTTTGTGAGAAACAGGGATGGGTCCCTCCGAATGTGTATTGATTATCGACAATTGAACAACGTGACCATTAAGAATAGGTACCCGTTGCCTAGGATTGATGATTTGCTTGACCAACTTCAAGGAGCTACTCACTTCTCTAAAATAAATCTTCGTTTGGGTTATCACCAATTGTAGGGAGGGAGTGTGACATTCCCAAGATGGCCTTTCAGACTCGTTATGGTCATTTTGAATTTGTGGTGATGTCGTTTGGGTTGAATAATGCTCCAACAGTGTTTATAGACCTTATGAATCGGGTGTTCAAACTGTTCCATGATAATTTCCTGGTAGTTTTCATTGATGACATCATTATTTACTCCCGTAGTGAGCAAGAGCATATGGATCATTTGAGGTTGGTTATTCAAACTTTGAGAGAGAAGCAATTGTATGCCAGGTTTAGCAAATGTGAATATTTGTTGGGAGAAGTTTGTTTCCTTGGTCATGTAGTATCCGGTGATGGCATTAAGGTTGATCCTAAGAAAACCGTAGCAGTGAAGGATTGTCCTAGACCATTGACTCCTTCGGATATTAGAAGCTTCCTTGGTTTAGCTGGTTAATATAGAAGGTTTCTTGAAGGGTTTTCCTCTATAGTGTCTCCGTTGACCAAGTTGACTCAAAAGAAGGCTAAATTTGTATGGTCAAATAAATGTGAGAAAAGTTTCCAAACTTTGAAGGATCGACTTACATCGGCTCCAATTTTGACTTTTCCTAATGGGTTAGTGGTATATTATGATGCATCGCTTATTGGCTTGTGTTGTGTGCTTATGCAACATGGTAAGGTGATAGCTTATGCGTCCCGACAATATAAGGTGGATGGGAAAAATTATCCAACCCATGATCTTGAGTTGGCGGCGGTGATATTTGCTTTGAAAATTTGGAGACATTATTTATATGGGGTGCATGTGGATATCTTCACCAATCATATGAGCTTGCAATATATGTTTAACCAAAGACACCTTAACTTGAGGAAAAGGTGATGGTTGGAGCTTCTCAAGGACTATGACATGAGTGTTCTCAATCACCCCGACAAAGCAAATGTTGTGGTGGATACCCTTAGTAGGCTCTCTATGGGAAGCATGACTCATGTGGAAGAAGGGAAGAAGGAGACAGTGAATGATGTGCACCGTTTTGCTAGGTTGGGTGTAAGGTTGGTTGAATCCTACAATGGTGGAATTCTTGTTCAAGGTGGATCTGAGTCTTCCTTAGTGGTTGATGTTAAGAAGAAACAAGACTTAGATCCTTCCTTGGTAGAGTTGAAGAAGTTGGTTGCCGATGGAAAGATTGAGGTTTTCTCCCAAGGGGGAGATGGTGTGCTACGGTACCAAGACCATTTGTGTGTTCTGGATGTTGATGGCTTAAAGGAGACTATCATGAAAGAGGCTCATAATTCTCAATATTCTATTCATCCGGGATCTACAAAAATGCACCGAGATTTGAGAGAGTTGTATTGGTGGCATGGTATAAAGAAGGACATAGCAAAGTTAGTATCGTAATGTCCTAATTTCTAACAAGTAAAAGTGAAGTATCAAAGGCCCAGTGGTTTGACCCAAGATATTGAAATTCCTACTTGGAAGTGGGAAGATGTGAACATGGACTTCGTGGTTGGGTTACCTCGTACTCAGAGATAATTTGATTCCATATGGGTTGTGATTGATAGAATGACTAAGTTGACTCACTTCGTACCGGTTAAGACTACCTATAGTGTCGAGGAGTATGCTAAAGTGTATATTCGGGAGTTTGTTAGGTTGCATGGTGTGCTAAGGTTTATCATATCGGATCGTGGTACTCAATTTACTTCTTATTTTTTGAAGTCTTTTTAAAAGGAACTTGGTACTAAGGTCAAGTTGAGCACCACATTTCAACCTCAAACCGATGGACAAGCCGAAAGAATAATTCAAACCTTGGAGGACATGTTAAGGGCTTGTGTGTTAGAATTTAAAGGAAATAGGGATGATCATCTACCTCTCATTGAGTTTGCTTACAACAATAGCTTCTATGCTAGCATTGGTATGGCTCCCTTTGAAGCTTTGTATGGTAGGAAATGTAGATCTCCGGTTGGTTGGTTTGAAATAGGTGAGGCGACCTTGTTAGGCCCGGACTTGGTTTTTGAGGCCATTGAAAAGGTGAAGTTAATTAGGCAAAGGTTGAAGACGGCTCAAAGTCATCAAAAGTCATATACGGATGTTAGAAAGAGAGATCTTGAATTTCATGTTGGTGATTAGGTGTATGTGAGAGCGTCCCCCATGAAAGGGATCATGCATTTTGGAAAAAAGGGCAAGTTGAGCCCTCGGTACGTCGGACCTTATAAAATTGTAGAACGGGTTGGTAATGTGGCTTATAGGTTGGATTTGCCTTTGGACATGAGCTCCATCCATCTGGTATTCCATGTATCTATGTTGAGGAAGTTGGTTGGTGATCCTAAGGCAATTGCACCTTCATAGGGTGTGACGGTTGAGGAAAACTTGACCTATGAAGACATGCCGGTTGAGATCTTGGATAGGCAAGTGAAGCGGCTTCGGAACAAGGAGGTAGCTTCGGTCAAGGTGTTTTGGAGGAACCAAGACGTGGAGAGTATGACGCGGGTAGCGGAGTTGGACATGATGGATCAATATCCCTATCTCTTCCAATCTACTAAAGCCTAATGTACTAGGTTCTATCCTTGTATGGTCCTAATTCTTTAAATTCTTGAGTTTCATGACATTGCATGCATACACAAGCACAAAAATGATTTAAATGATGTTTTAACATGAGTTTTGAAAGATTTTTGAAACGATGCATGATTAGTTATAAGTTTGATGAAAATGTCTCTTTTTTTATTGTTGTCCTCAAGCCGTAGTTTTACGAATACATTCCCAAGGGGGAGATGATGTAACGATCTGAAAATTTTTTAACTTCATAATGCTTGGTCAAGGTTAGTGTTAAACTAGTTGTGTTTGAATTTATTTATCCATGGGTTGTATTTAAGTGGCCGGATTCAAAACGGATCGTTTGGTGAGGTTGTTAGGCCGGTTGGAAAGTGAACTTTGAACGATAATAACTTTTGGTACAGATTTAACTGTGTGGGCTGCTATATATAAAATCGAAGCTCTTTGAGGTATCTTCACAACGCAGCTAGTTTTACTCAATTCGGAGTTCTTATGGGAAAGTTATGGCCAAAACAGTGAGACTGCCCGTAATTGGAAGGACGCTGGGAACAAGGTTCTGGAATTGGGCTAAGGGCTGGACCACGGACCGTTTGGTGGTCCACGGTCCATGTGGGTCCTCGTGGGTTGGTAGAGTGGGCCCCTAGGAGTTGGGTCTAAGCCATGGACCAAGTATGGTCCCACGGACCATCCCACGGTCCGTGTGACCCTTCACGGCCCGTGAGGGGTCCCGTGAAGTGAGGCAGAATATTGGCAAAGGTTCGGGGCTAGACTCTGGACCAAGTGATGCCTCACGGACCAGTAAACGGTCCGTGTGAAACTACACGGTCCGTGAGGCCCCTCGTGAAGTGATCCAGAAAGTCCCTCGAGAGTTCAAGTCGAAGCCAAGGCCAAGTGAAGTCTCACGAGCAGGTACACGACCTGTGGACAGGTAAACGGGCACTGTGTGACTTTCGTGTGACGCTGTCTTTAGTTATCTAGTCCATTTCATTAATGGTTAATTCATAATTTAATTAGATCCTATGCCCCTTTTAGGCTTTCTAAGGTCTCCTAAACCCCCTAAATCAAACCCTAATCCCATTTCATCCATTCCAACACTCCTCAATTCATTTCAAACTTTTCTCTATCCTCTTGACCTTCAGTGATGAAAGCTTGACTAAATTTGGGGAAGATCATCTTTGTTGTGAATTCATCCAATTCTCTTAAATAATTCCAAGGTATGTGGGTTTGATTCATGGATTCCCTTTTATCCATGAAGACCAAAGAACCCTCCTCTTAAAATCATGATTTTAAGTTTTCTTTAATGTTGGGTTCTTTAAATTTTGAAGTATTTGATTGAATTGGATTATGGGTTGTAGAAATTAGGTGATTTACAGTTGATTTAGGTTTGAATTCTATGAAGCTTCAATGGATTTGATGAAGTTAAGTTATGGATGTCCCTTTACTCTTGAACTGTGCATGGGTAGTATTTAAATGATGGTTTGAAGGTTGATTTAACTTGATTTTCTTATGAACTACTCTTGATTTGAATTTAAAGTATGAATTCTAGTACCCATGCTATCCTCATTGTTACTCATGAC